>JAGKTI010035732.1:0-11202 GCA_018397915.1 Birgus latro | reverse complement strand
CAGCTGTGGGATAGTCACAAGAACTTCATGAGTTTAGCACTGACTGTAAACTTTCTCATTGCTACCTTAACTTCATTCATTATTTCTGAAAATAAAACATATAAACAAAAACTATTTATGTCAACAGTGGGCGAGTCACAAATCCGTAGGAGTGGAAAAAAAAAATAGAAAGTGCAATCGCAGTAAAAAAAAGAAAAAAAATACTGACTAGGAACGGTTGCCCCACTATACCCTTTTCACCCTAACTTGGCCCAAATTTTCGTCCTTTTGAAACTTATTTTCCGTAGCTCGGCAGCAGAGTAAGGCAGCACTGAAGCTCAAATTTCCTCTCATGGTACTTTTTCGTGACTAACATCATATTCTAGCCTTAACCCTTCGATATAACGCCGAATTCAAGATGGAGAGATGGCAATTTTAGACCAGGTTAAAGTGAAAAGAGGATAGTGTATTGTTGTATCCCCAGCTCCCGGATCACGCTGTCATGAACTCGACTGACCTGGACTGACCGCTTGCCTTATTCACGAGGACGTCCCCTGTGATATTTTGCAAAACCTGTGTACAAAATATTTGTTGCTGTGAGATGCGATACTTTTTCGCATTCCGTGTGCTGTTGTTTTGCGAAACTGGTGTTGGAATTCGGTATTGTTGACAGAAGATGGGGTGTTTCACGGAATTCGTATGTATTTTTAGTAAGTTTCCTTTTACGCTTTGAGTATTGTTTATCACAGTGTCATGAAGTGTTTGATTGGAAGGATTATACCCATCGTCATCATCATAATTATCATCATCATTACCATCATCATCCAGACTTCTTTTCCAGCCTAAGAATGGGGTGAGGTAGAGGATAGAAAGCAAGATAAAACCCGAAAGGCAAAGAGCTAGCAAAATCCATATGTAGGTATAATTCTCCCATCTCATTTTTACTCAGTTGCTCTACGGTGTGACAGTGTTTGTGTCCTGTGTAGCTGCATCCTTCTACATTTTTCTCCACTTTTACAGCAACCAAGCACTCCGTAACCAAATTAGCTACAGAGCGTTTGTTAATGTGGTCCTAGAGTACGAAGCCGAATACGTTCTTGTCCGTGTGAGTGGTTGCTTTGGCTCTCCGTCATTAGCACCTTCGACTAATTAACCTGCTCGTCACTCACGCCTCATTCATTTCACCTCCACCCGATCTTCGCTCAGTCTTCACCTCATACCGTTCACTGGGAGGATCATTAAGCTATTCCCTTCGTTACTAAAAGAATTAAATCGTCCAGAGGTAGCTGGGATAAAAAGGAAAAAGAAGTTACTAATCTACTATCATTCGTCCCTCTTCGTTTCGACGCAAGTTGTGTCTTCTCTCATTATGCTCACTGAGTTTGTTGAGACTTACGGTATGGAAGGTTTCCCTGGAGATGACTCACTAACTTTCGGGAGATATTTCTTGGGCCACTTATGAGTACAAAATGCTATACGAACATGGGTCTAATTAATTACCAGCAATTATGCAGCTACAACTACCAATGAACTTATGGGCAAAAATAATCTCAGACATGCTTCACCCATAAGGATATCAGTACTTGTAGCTCCATAGCGGCTGGGATTTGGACCCGTGTTGATATAGCATTTTTTTCCTTGCTTAAAGTTAACCCACGAATTCCCTCTGGGTGATATTCTGGGACACCCTGTATTTCCTTTATTACAAAATAATGAAGGCGTCTGGCAGTAGAGGTAACGAAAGTATAAAACGCCATTGTATTGATCTACTGGGGCTCCTGAGTTTAATGCTGCCTTTCTTTACTTTAGTCCCTTTACTGAAAAATGTCTTCCGTATACTGAATATAACAGTCTTGTAGTAGAAAATATAGTAAATAAAATACGCCCTCATACACACTCTTTAATATCATTCTGTTAATTTCTACTCCCCCCCCCTTTAACTTAATATTATCATCCATCCATTACCATTTTCATTTAATATTACCAATAACCCTTTGTCTGCCATGAACTCCCCTCCTCTCTCTTTTTTATTCGTTTTCCTCCTTTCCTCTTATTTCATCTTGTCACCTGCCTCCATCTTTCCCTAATCATTTTCATTATTTGTCATCTCCACTGCATCCTTTTCCTCATTTAATTCTCACCCTCCTCTTCCTTATTTCCTTTCCATCTTCCACCTTCATTCTCATTTCCGTGCTTCCCCTGCCCTCTTCCTCACCTCTCTCGTCTCCCTCGGGACCGGGATTCACTAACAAGTTTAGGATCATCTCCCTCTTGTAACTCAGATATTGTTTTTGCAGGACAGGCAAGGAGGGTGTCGAATCTTCTCATTTTTATTGTAACTAAGATGTTTTATTTTTTGTTCGCAGGAAGGAAAGAGTTTAAAATCTTCCTTTATGCAACAATAGGTCTAAATTATTGTGAGACTTTTAATTACTGCAGGAAGGAGAAACAGATGGGAGTACTGATACCATCCATGCCTCTTCCCTTCCTGCAAAATTTAATCTAAGTTACGAGATGTCCACTCTTTTCCCTGCCTTCTCAATTCCTCTATCCGGTGTATTTTGACTCCCTTATTTCTGTTACTCATTTTCACCTTCATTTTTCCCGACTCTTGTCTTCTGTCTCATGATTACTTTCTTTCATTCTCTGGCTCGTCTTTACAGAAACTTTTCACTCTCTTGTCTCTCGTACTCACACTTTTTCCTTCCTCTCTTACTCTCTCATACTATATCTCACTTCTCGTCCTGTCTCATTTTTCATTTAGTATCATATATCTTCCTCCCTCCCTCTCTCTTTCTCTCTCTCTTCCTAATTAATTACTCTCTCCCCTTCCTCCTCTTTTGCTCTTGAATCACTCTTCTCTATAATCAGCCCACACACATGCTTCTAAACGTCTCCCTCTCTTTTATTTTCCATCCTGACCATTGATCCTCTCTCTTCTTTGCCCATCCTTACTCTCCATCCACTCTCTTCTCCTCTCTCATCTTTAGCCATCCTTTCTATCCACTCTCGTCCCTACTCTTTCTTCTTCCTCTCCTCCACGTAACACTCGCATGAACTTTGCACCAAGACCGATATGGAACGGCAAACAACGTTGAACCCCACTGCAAACAACCTCCAGCCCCATTGCAAACTCCCCCACCCAAGGTTAACTCAAACCCGTCTCCTTCAAACACCACACTTCTCGCCCACCAGCAACGAGGCTAATGCACACCTTTCCTACACACTCACACACACACACACACACACACACACACACACACACTCACTACGCACTACACATACATACACATATTTTTGTACACTTACTCTCACGCAAATAATACTTCTCTCACCACGAAATATGACGTTGCCTCCATTATTCTGTGTATGTATATATTCGCCTAGACTCAGACGCTCGTATCCAGGGGTCGACTCATAACAAGGGGACCATTTGTAACCAAGGGAACGATTCGTAGGTAACTAAAGATATACGCTTTATTATTCCACTGTGTTCAGTAAAAGGTCTACTTGTTTTCCATCGGTCTGTATGGACGTGGAAACTTCGCTCAGCAATATCGAACAATATCCCAAACACTTATTGCCAGGCGTTCATTTTTCCCCAGCATACAGGAATTATGTGTCACACTGTATAACACATTTCTCTCTATGGTATCTTCTTTTCTCTGTTTCCAATTTCCCTCTTCTTATCGTTTATTTCATGTTTTTCGCATTTTATAAAAGTTTTTCACATCTCTGGGTGAAGGGGGGAGAAATATTAAAAGCCATTTATTATACTTTGTCCCGACTAACGCTCTCAGGCTCCTATGACTCAATCTCGCCAGAATAAATCGCTTGGCACTAGTTGGAAAAGAACACTAGATTTTTTTTCTTGACACTGGGAGGGTTAATGGTGACAGTACGAACACTCTCAGTCTCCCATGCACACATACTTGAATCTAAACTTTTGGCGTAAGCTGGAATAAAAATCTTAAGCTGTGTGAATTGTGAAAGATTTAAGTTGAAGGATCTATTAGTCATCTTGCAACTAATTTCTCGTACCTCGGACATTAGTTTTGCTCTTTATTTCCCGAATGAGATCAGACAATCTTCTCTTCGATCCAAGTAAATAAACGTAGATATGGGAAAGCTAATAATAATAATGACGATGATTCTACTATTACTTACGCTCGAAGATTTTGTTCAGCTTAGAAGTGACCTAACATCGTCCCAGAATCGAAAAAAAAAAATGGCCTCCAGTATTTTATTTATTTACTTATCTGCTACCGCCAGACGATTTTCTTCATCTTGACCCCTTCTAATATTGTTTCCTGGCACGAGACCCCGACCTCGCATGTTGCAATAATTGACCTGGCTCTGAGGTTCTTCTTTATTTTCGTCCTCGTCGTTCTCGTCAGGGTCTCTGCCTTTTTCTTTTTTTTTCGTCGTGGTAGCTGCCGTCCTCGTTGTCGTCGTCTTCACTACTACTTATTCGTCCCAGTTATCGTCCTCGTCCTTGTCACTTCCTTTCTTCTAATTCGTCTCGCTTATCGTCCTCGTCCTCCTAGTCTCCTTACTCTTTCTTTCGTCGTGGTAATTGTCGTCTTCATTCTCGTCTTCTTTTCTTCCCCTTCTTCGTGACAGCTGTCGTCCTTGTCATCTTTCTTCTCTTCTTCGTCGCAGTTATCCTCCTCCTTCTCCTTCTCCTCCTCCTCCTACTCCTCCTTCTTCTCCTTCTCTTTCGTCTTCCTCTTTTTCTTCTGCCTCCTCTTTACCACCATTATCGTCTCCATTTTCTTCTCCTTCTCCCTCTATTCCTCAAAGGGGTGACTGAGATAATTGTCCCAAGATGGCGTAACGAGCGGGAAGTAACTGCCAATCTGCCAACTGAACTTGAGTTATGTTCGCCTCTGTGTCGCTGGAGACGTGGCTAGTCCTTAATTATGGCTGCCGGCTTCGGAGTGAATACAGATTTATTCCCCTTTAATTTGGGGTAATAGAGCTAAACGGAAAACGACTTTATTTCGTGTGACTTACGACTAGAACCGTAACTCACTGTAAATGGGGGATAGGATACAGATTGGACTCTCTTTAATAATGGGTAATAAAGCTGATTGGAAAATGACTTTATTTCTTGTAACTTCAAACTAATCGTTGCTCACTGTAAAGGAAGGGCAGAATAAAGATTCAACTTCCTTTAATTCGAGATGATAAAACAGATGAAATATGTCTTTATTTCGTGTACTTGACAGCCAAAGCTATTTCATCGTTAAGGGAGGTTTACTGCAGATTTATCTCCTTTTAATCTGGAAAAATAAAACAATAAAGATGATGTTTTTAGTGTGTGTGTAACTAATAGTCAAACTAACTTACTGTAAAGCACGGGCAATCTGCCATCACACCTGGTCTGGTTCTGCTAAAGCTAAATTGCTGCTTTCTTATGCAAAAGTGTCTCCAAATGGAAGTAATTGCTTTATTGTTGTTACTATGATGATTACTACTACTGCTACTACTACTACTACTACTACGATCGGTGGTATTAAAAACTGTTACACCTGTTCCATTTACTTTTGCAGTTTTGCTCCTATAAACAATATTACAAACAAAACACTAATGGACAAATAAAACTTCATATCTTATCACATTCACGTTTTGTTCTCGCTATTACGCACGGGCACATACACATATACACTCACTACCAACGCTTACACACACACACACACACACACACACACACACACACACACTTGAGCAACACCTTGGCGTGATGACTGCCTCTACCTCAGGAGCTTGGCGCCCTAGCCACCCATTATCATAAATGTTAACACCAGCACCGCTTTACCGAAATGATGTATAATGGGGAGGTTAATGGGCCCGCTGTGTGTAAATCTCGGGTTCTCTCTGGCTCCTATGACCCACTCTCAGTTGAATGGTACCAATCTTAACACTCTCAGACTCCTTTGACTCATTCTCAGCTGACTAAAGAACTCTGATGTTAGGTGTAATGGAGCACTGTTGGCCCCGAGACCATACGAGAGTTAATGGTATCAGTATTAACACCCTCAAGCTCCTATGCCCATCAGCTGAATAAAATGGTCTGGTGTCAGCTGGAATAGAGTACTGGAGTTCACAGATGTGGAGACTTGTTTATGGAAAAGGTTGGTTAGGATCGTACATTATCTCAGTCCCTGGTATTCTCTTACTTGCATCAGTTTCATGGTGTCTCTCCATATGGTGTTTCTCCTTCATCCTGGTGTTATCATTTTATTAATTCTTCGGCTTTTTTTTTTTTTTTTCAGGGAAGAAGGAACCAAGGGCCATGGGCCCGCAAACTGTTCCAAGAAAAAACAAAAACAATACAAAAGAGAGCCAAATTCAAGATCCGTTCATTTCGAGTCGCATTAGCCTCTCTTAGCCTTGAAACGTCCTCGCTAAGCAGTATTTATACCTGCTGCACCCTCTTCAAGGTGGCTCTTAAGGATGCCAGTCATACTTGGTACTGACTGATAGCATTTCCTTGCTGACTGAAAGAAGTGATAAGCACAGCGCTGTTTCAAATTCTTTTCGACAGAGGAGGCTTGTATGTACTTTCCTTTTACTGCTTTTCTCTTCCCGCCTTCAACTGCTGTGACAGAGTGAACCTCGAGGACTTAAAAAATGCACATTATAAAATTTGCTTTTCGTCTTTCTGAAACAGACTGACCCAGTCTCCTCGATTATTTGTCCAAAGTAGATTAATTCTCTTGTATCTGGATGAAATAAATGAGGTATATGAATCCCACTTGCAGGGCTAACGCTTATATTGTGCAACTTGTTTCATCAGCATGGATATGATAACTTTTTCAAGCAGGGGCTGAATCTCAGAAAGGAGGCATAACGACAGGATACGACTGAAGGATTTCAATTTGTTAAAACAGACATAATATCAGTCCTGAATAAAACTACCATAGCATGCAGTGGGAATGATTGGTGGATATCAGTACCCAAGCGGTGACATGTACAGAAACTCACTCTAAAAACCTTCCTGGCACCAAGGAAAATGCGACTGGGTCTAGCGTAATTTCCTGACCTGTGTCCGAATTGCAGGAAGGCAAACATGACCCTGGCAAGGGAGAGTGGTCTAACTTTTAATCATGACAGCACAAAGCACACAATTTCTCTTAAATAAAACGAAAAGCACACTCAAGAAAATCTGCCTGACTATACAAAAAATCTGACCGGTTGAACGTAATGTCTTGCCCTGTGGCCCAGTTGGGGATTTGGCAGGCGTTGGGGTCAAGGGTAAAGCTCCAGGGCTGTTGCACCTCTTGCATGCAATAATATGCAAATCTCTGGCAAACGAAGCAGCTGTACAAATAGTCGTTGTTTTGCTGGAACTGAATGTCCTCTGATATTAACGCCGCCTGTATAACCTGGTTCCGTGGTCTGTGATGGGAGTGGAACTTTATATATGTAGCTTGGAAAATAATCTTCACCTCTACAGAGAACAGAAACAATTTACTGTCGAAGTCAGTGCAGGTAAATCAAGCAATATTCCAATCCACTACATTTACATACAAATTCAATAACGCTTCAAGGCATTGCCGGCATGACTCTGAAGCCATTGCCGCCAGACCCCCGGTGCTTGAGAGTTTTAGTGAGAAGTGTAGTAACTTCTGCCCTTCGGAACATTTGGCAAGACTTTTAATATTCGTCGGAGATATATAAACATGGGCAGTAATGGAAGGCTTTTCATATGCAGAACTCGGTGCTTAAGATGCAAACGAAACTGTTCCTGTAACTTTTACTCCCTCAAGACGCAAGCCTCACCCTCCATGCAGCCTCAAAATATTCCCTGCTGCCTTAAAATGCTCCCTCCAACCTAAAAGTGCTCTTTGTATCCTAAAAATGCTCCTTGCCGCCTTACAGTGTTCTCTCTCGCCATAAAATGCTTTCTGCTGCCCTAAAATATTCCTAGTACCAATAATGTGCTCTCTGTTGCCTTAAAATTTTCCCTGCTACGTTAAAAATGTTCTCTGCCGTCTTAAAATACTCCCCACCCTTAAAATGCTACCTGCTGACTTGAAATGCTCCCTGCCAGCTGAAAATGGTCCCTGCTACTTTGGCATTATTCCTTTTACCATAAAAGCTCCCAGCTACCTTGCCTCTCTCACTGCCACCTGAAAATGCTCTCTGCTGCCTTACTTCATCCCTACCATTTCACCATATCCTCTGTTGCCTTACAGTTCTTCCCTCTGTTTTATAACGGGGCTCGCTCTCATATTTCTATCTGCCATACAGTTTTCTCCGACATTTCATCACGATTTCTGCCAACTTATAATTCTCTCTGACATCTTATGCTCCAAGCCACCACACCACCCCACACTACACCACATCATACTACACCTCACCACACCACACCGCGCTATCAGTCACCACACAACACCACATCACAACACACCACACTATTTCTCACGTTCAGCCACCATAGCACACGACACTCCCAGGCACCTCATCTCGCCACAGCCCCAAACACCCGACTATCCCGGACTCCCAGCAATATCTTTGGCCTCCCCTGAAGTTATAAATTTTTTCATGTACTGTGAAACCTCCGGAAAATATTCGTGTATCCTTTGGTTTTCAGATAATTACAGAAATACATATCCACATTTAATTACTGATTCGTATTCTTCCACCAGGTTACATACGCATTTATACACCTTCTTAAAAAATGCATTTCTTCTTATTTCAGTATAATTTACATATATAACTCCAATGCAGAAACATTACGCAGTCTTAACATCCACTGCAAGATCAATTAATTAACTCAAAGGATATCTGGTAAAAGTCTAACGATACAGAACGAAATCTACTGAACGACACACTAACCTCGCATGATTCTCCACTTCTAAAGGTTAATATTCATCTTAACAACAGGCGAGTTTATTCAGCAGAAGACAAATATCTCGCACTGAAGGGATTGATGCTCCACTCTCCTTTTCTCCACGCTTCTCACTACACAGTGACTCAAAAAAATACGCTTTCATTCCCCTCCTGTAGCAATCACTCCCAGCTCTGTCCTGAACAAATCTCTGAGTTAACCGACAGTTTATTTCGGTAACTATTTTTATTTTTTTCCTGTTTTGAGTGTGTGTGTGTTTTTTTTCTCTCTCTCTATCAATAACCAGGAAGTGACACGACGTTAAGAAAGCGAGGACTCGTGACTGTATCCAGAAGGAGTGGCTGTGGGCGGGGTGAGTGGGATAAGAGGTGAATGGGATGAAGACACTTTCTGGGGGAGGTGAGTGGGGTGTGGTGGGGTGGGAAATGAGTGGAGTGAAACCTGAGTGGGCTGGAAAAATGAAGGAGGTTGAGATATTAACTGAAGTCAGTGGATTAGGAGGTTAATTGAACTGAGACGAGAGTACGATGGGATGGCGTGGGGAGGTGAATGACGTGAGATCTGAGTAGGCTGAGGAAGTGGGTTATAGCTGCGATATTGGGTGGGGAAATGAGAGACGTTGAGTTGAGTGTGGAATGGGGTGTGGAGGTGAATAAGATGGGGTGAGGAGGAAGGTGAAGAAGTGTGGAAGGTCGGTGGGGTGTAGAGGTGTGGAGAGTTAGGGAATGGGATGGTGGACTATTAAATGGACAAGGAAGAGAGGTTAGACCTATTATTAGGAGGAGGGAGAAACGATAAGAGAGAAAATGGAACTCAAGAGGTGGGAGGTGAGATACTGGGGAGAGAAGGAGGGGGAGGGGTAAGGGGAGGGGGTTACTTGAAGGAGGGCGAAATAAAAAAAAATAAAAAAAAAGACATGAGGTAGGGGAAGGGGGGAAGGATGAGGGGGAAGAAGGATAGGGCAGGGAGAGGTGCTAGGGCTGAGCAGGACGAGGAGAAAAGACTGACTGGATGGGCAAAAGAGGGAAGGAAGGGCGTTATTGGAGAGGCGAGAGGGGTGAGGCATCTAAGGAAGAGGGTGAGGAAGGGGCAGATAGGGAAAGAAGGGTGTAGATAGGTGGGAATAGGTGTAAGTTGGTGGGGAGGAGCGTAGGTTTGTGAGGAAGAATGTAAATGGGAGAGGAAGGTGTAGATTGGTGGGGATGTGTGTAGGTTAGTGGGGATGGGTGTAGATGGGAGTGGAAGGTGTAGGTTGGTGGGAAAGTTGTAAGTGGGAGAGGAACAGTGGAGTTTGGTGGGAGGAGTGTACGAGGGAAAGTTGTAGATGGGTTGAAATGGCCGTAGGCTGGTGAGGGAGGGTATAGACTTGTGGGGATGGGTCTAGGCTGCTGAAGGAGGGTGTAGAGAGGTGGAGAAGGGTGTAGGTGGGGGAGGAGAAGTAGGAAGAAGGGGTCTGGGGCCACTTGGAGGGTGAACGGGCGTGCCGGAGATGTGGTGATGTGGCACACACACACCGCCTACGGACTTCGTATGCCAGACACCCACATATGAGCACGTGGGCATGTACACTGTCAAATGCACATAGTCACGTACACATACCACCTACACATGCATACACAGTCGTCTGCACAAAATTATATACAAAAATCATGCACAGATTGACAGAATCACATAAACACTGAAAAGTCAGATACAAGTACACGCTCAGTCATATTCACGTAGACACATATATTTACACAGTCATGTATTAGTCATATAGCCATTTATACACACAATGAATATACGGAGTCATATACATGCAGTAAACACAAATTTCAGACACGCATATACACTAGACATGTACACCCAGCATATAAAAATGATCAAAGAGCCATACACAAGGCCAGACAAAGAGAAATATAATCATTGCTCTCTCTCTCTCTCTCTCTCTCCCTCTCTTTCTCTCTCTCAGTAGTGAGGGAAATATATGGTCAAATAGTAAGGGCGTAACTGCAAGTACTAATTTCCCCAGGTGCAAACAGCTGTCAAGTTATGCATGCAAAAAAAAATTACATTTACAGAATAATCGCACGGGAAAATCAACAAACGTACAACGAAAACTCTATTACCTGCCACACCATACTGCACTTGTTTACCCAGTTAGTGAAATCAGTAAATGAACACGAATACGCACACACACACACAAACACACACTCTCCCTCTCTCTCTCTTTCTCCATCATCTATTCCAGTAAAGACGCGCAATTGTTATTTAAATATCAAGGACTGCTAAAGACTTTCTCGTACTTGCATATTTTCAGCCAAAAACCTGCCAAATTACTAACAAACCGATTAGATGGATGATGATGATGATGATGACGATGA
>JAGKTI010035729.1:0-11202 GCA_018397915.1 Birgus latro | reverse complement strand
TATATATATACTCTTTATTCAAGGAAGAAGGAACCAAAGCCCAGGAGCCTGCAAACTGTTCCCTCCAAAGAAAAACAAAAACAAGAAAACAGAGAGCCAAATTCAAGATCTGATCATTTCCAGATGCCTGGACACACTGCGTTAAAACTGGAGATCAAAGGCAGTAGGGAATACAGACAGAGGGAGACAGTTCCAGAGTTGACCTGTTGCATACAGAAGGACTGGGAGTAATGGTTAACTCTTGCATTAGGGAGTTAGACGGAAAAGGGATAATAGTTTGTTGCTAAATGAGTGCTATGTGTCCACCGTTGTGGTGGAGGGATGCAAACACACAGTTCAGAGAAGCAGTGACCTTTGAAGTAGTGACAGAAGAGAGATAAAGTGAAACAGTGCAGCGAAGAGACAGAGGTTGAAGGGAGCCATTAAGAGGAGGAAAGCTGATAAGACGAAAAGCAATTGACTCCACCTTGTTGGGAAGAGCTGTATGTGGAAAGCCTCCCTACACATGAGAGTTGTACTCGAAACAGGGGTGAATAAAGCCCCTGTATAAAGTCAACAACTGTTTAGGGGTAAAGACGGCACGGAGACGGTTTAGCACACTTAGTCTCCTGGAACCAAATTTTACACGAGAGGTAACATGTTCGTTCCAAGACAAATGCAGAAAGAATGAAACTCCAAGTATGTTTGAAGATGATGCAAGATTGAGATGGATATTGTGAAAAGTCAGAGGGCATTACTGTGGAAGGTTTTGTCGAGTTGATACATGTAAGAATTGAGTTTTTGATGCATTATAAACAACATGATTTCTTTTACCCCAATCAGAGATATATGCCAAGTCAGACTTTAGGTGTGCCATACCCTGAAGGTACTGTTGAGATGGACGCTGCAGGAAGCAAAAGGAAAGGTGAAGGGTGGAATCATCAGTGTATGAGTGGGGAGCCTCCCCAAACATGAGAGTTGTACTCTAAACAGGGGCGAATAAAACCCGTGTATAAAGTCAACAACTGTGCAGGGGTAACGAAGGTTCGGAGTCGGCTTAGCACACCTAATCTCTTGGAAGGAGATTTCACAAGAGATGTAATATGTTCTTTCCAAGATAACTCCCAAGTGAATGAAACCCCAAGCATGTTCAAGGATGATGCAGGATTAAGCTGGACATTATTAAACATTAGTGGGTACTCCTGTGGAAGATTTTGTTGAGTTGATAGGTGTAAGAACTTAGTCTTTGATGCACTGAAAACAACAAGATTATTTTTACCCAGTCAGAGATACGAGCCAAGTCAGACATTAGGTGTGCCATAGCCTCATCCCTTTTTTGTTGAAGTAACTGCTGAGATGGACGTTGCGGGAACAGAATGGAAAGGTGAAGGGTGGAATCATCAGCATATGAGTGGATAGGGTTAGATGTACAGCTTAGAAGGTCATTGATGAATAAAAGGAAGAGAGTCGGTGATAGGACAGAGCCCTGAGGAACACCACTGTTGATAAATATAGGAGAAGAACAATGGGCGTCTACAACAGTGGCTATAGAACAACCAGAAAGGAAGCTAGAGATGAAGGCACAGATAGAAGGATAGAAACCGTAAGAGGGCAGTTTGGAAATTAAAGATTTATGCCAGACTCGATCGAAAGCCTTTGAGATGTCAAGTGCAATGGCAAAGCTTTCGCCAAAGTCTCGAAAGGAGGATGACCAGGAGTCTGAAAGGTAGGTGAGAAGATCGCCAGTGGAGCGTCCCTGACGGAACCCATACTGACGATCAGAAAGAAGGTTGTGACAGGAAAGATGCTTTGAAATTTTCCTGTAAAGAATAGACTCGAATACTTTTGAGACACAGGATGTTAAAGCAATTGGACGAAATTAGAGGGTTGGGAATGGTCACCCTTCTTTGGGACTGGCTGAATGAGAGCAAACTTCCTGTAAGAAGTACAAGTTGAGAGACAAAGACGAAAGAGTTTACCTAGGCAGGGTGTAAGCACAGAAGCACAGTTCTTGAGGACAACAGGAGGGACTCCACCAGCCCCATATGCCTTGTTAGGTCGGCTCTGGTACCTTTTATATGGGTTCTCTTCGTTGTGGACAGCATTAGAACAAGCGTGATTAAACTTTTTTTTTTAAATTTGTCAAAGGATATGAGAAAGGAATGTATGCTTCCATGCTCGAGAGAATAACCTTCGTAATGCACAAGGCACACCGAGATGCCTCTTGGCCATGGAAGCAATAATCATTCCAGGGAAAACTGAAGCAGTGTTGCCCGAGGGCCTCCCAATCAGCAGCTCCAGAGAGCCATAACCGACGCTTCTTGGGAGTGTCCTGTACAGGCCTTAATGGAGCGATTGGACACTTGGTGGGAAGAAGGTTGAGAATCCCTGCCTTAAGCTGCGTGAAGCTGAAGGGCATAACAGTTCAGGGTTTAAGTTACAGCTTTGTCACATAAAAAAAAACAGGGTGACTAAAATATCTCTGTTCCAGAATAGTATGGTGCATTAAATGAAGTAAAAAAAAAAAAAAAAATATCCAGATTTTAATTTTAACCAAATCATAATTCTGACATATTTTTAACAAAGTACAACAATTTCAACTTTTTAACTGTATCAAATGCCTTTATTTAACTATTGTAGGTAATAATGGTTTTAATTATATTCTATCTAGCAATATAAAAGATCACAAGGACTTTTTCTTAATCTGGAATTTACCGAAATGCACACTTCCTTCCAGCGTATATCAGGTTCGTGAAGGCAGATGCACTAATGTAAATGCTAGCAGTCTTGGATGTGGAAACTACAGCCAACGAAGCTGAGGTTTCGGTGGCAACTGATTAGCGTCTCACAGAGTACTGCATGGGTACATTGAGAGTCAAGCCCGTGATATCGCATAATAGATAAGACCGTCAGGTGATTTTAGAGTGAGACAAAAAAATGCATCTTCAATGTGAGTAGGTAAAACAATAATTCGTGTCACCAAAACCATTTTACTAAATAACGTAAATAAAATAAATATAAAATAAAATCGCCAGGCGACTGTAAAAACAGAGTAGGTGTGCAGTTTCTTCGTGTGCATTCAGAGAAAACATGGAAACTGCATCCCCAATCCTGCAATATGTATGTCAGTTTCGTTGAAATCCATGCCCTCACTTTTCCCTTTTTCTGATTTTTTTTTTTTTTTTAGAGGGGGTTGGGAGGAAGGGGACTGACCCCCCATGAATCAGTGGGAGGGTCATGCTCCCCTAATACTGCATTTCAGATGACAGCCCATTGTACAACACGCACTGGGGTATCAAACCTAAATTTATAATCCTTTCTCAAATTCCTAAGATTTAATTTCCTGAGGAGGGGAAACCTCCCTCAAAATCATGGCTGGAGAGCTCTATATCAGGGGTACTTAACTGCTCTGTGTGAAGCTCCAGATACACAGTTTCCTATGTGGTAAGGGTTCGGATGAACTGCTCTGTGTGAAGCTCCAGATACACAGTTTCCTATGTGGTAAGGGTTCGGATGAGAGCTATAGTTCAAAACGTGTTACTAAGAAACAGACAAGAGCACACATAACAATTTGTTTGAAGCTACATGGATTTCCTGCCTCAAAATGTTGATGAAAATAAACTACGGAAATCAATTATCTGAAAAAAGTCACTGGTTGTATGTTTATGCAAAAAGTAAACATCCATTCTACCAGCAGCTAACGTGCGAGGGTCCACACAAAAGCTCATCGCGGTCCAGATTTGGACTGCGGTTCACAAATTGAGTACCACAGCTGTATATAGCGGAAGGTGTTCCCCGTAACTAAATGAAGTCACCTGGGAAATGTCATTTAAATCTTTCCCTATTTCTGGTCATTTTTAATTATTTTACATCGCATTAAGTGCGAGTCCATTGTAGAACAAGTACCAAGACAACAAGGCCTTGTCTGCTCTCCCTTTCACTATTTCTGGGAATTTTTTATTTGGTGAGGAGGCTTACCCCCCTAAATATCGTGGCTCGAAAATCATATAATGTAGAAGACCTTCAGAGCAACCAGACGAACTCACCTGGGAAGTTTATTCAAATTTTTCTTCTATTTCTGAGCTTTCTTTCTTTTTGCTAAGTGAATGACTCCTCNAAGAATCTTTGGGGGGGGGGGTCATGCTCCCCACATTCAGATGTGCAGTTTCTTCTTATCCATTCAGAGAAAACATGGAACCTGTATACCTAATCCAGCGATGTGTATGCTGCTTTCGATGAAATTCATGTGCTTACTTTTCTCTGTTTCTGGCCATTTTTATTTTTGGGAGAGGGCTGACCCCACCAAGAATCACTGGGGGTTCACGCTTTACAAATATTGCATTAATGATGAGAGTCCATCGTACAACATGTACTAATATATCAGTGCCATATCTGCCCTCCTTTCACTATTTCTAAGAATTTTTAGTTTGGTGAAGGGGGACTGATCCCTATAAATTCAGGATTGGAAAATTGTATATAGTGGAAAACCTTCCCAGAAACCAAATGAAATCACCTGGTAAGTTTCATTCATGTATTTCCCATATTTCTGACAGTTTTTGTTTTTGGGAGGGGACTGATCCCCCCAAAATGATTGGAACGAGGATCACGCTCCCCCAAGAACGCATTGAGAATGATAGTCCATTGTACAACATGTACTCAGATAGCAACGTTATATATACACTCCTTCCCATATTTTGTATCTTTTATATGATTTGGAGGGGGGTTGGCCACCTTAAAGTAAATGTGAAAAAAATTTTATGTAGTGGAGCACATTATCAAGTAACCAGCTGAACTGACCAGAGAAATATCGTTGAAATCCGTCTGCTCACTTTATTTCCAATCATTTTTGTTCTGGGGAGGGGCAGAACCCCCAGGAATCACTGATGGGGTCACGCTTCCCAAATATCGCATTTTGGAAAAGAGTTGTCCATTGTACAAAATATACTCCAGTATCGATACCATACCCGTCTTCCTTTCATTATTTCTGTGATTTTCTCTCATGGATAGAAAACTGTATACCGTGGTAGAGCTTTCCAGGAACCCGACAAACTCACCACCTGAGAAGTGTCAATATAATTCATCAGCTTGCCATTGAGGAGTTAAAGAGCGCTCGCACACACACACACACACACACACACACACACACACACACACACACACACACACACACACACATATGAAAAGATAGGACTAAATAATATGCCATTTCCAGTGGAGTTCAATTTGGTAGGATTGGTTTGTTGTTTTCACTGTCGGTTAAGCTGCATCCAGTTGAGTCTAAATTGTCAGGTGTAACTGGCCATTGTAGTTGAGAGGAATTGTTTGTTGTTGTTATGGTCGATTGAGTTGCATCCAGTCGAGTTCAAATTGGTTGGTATAATTGGTTTTTGTTGTAGTCAGTGTTAATCTGCTACAGAGCCAGGGGGGATCCCGTGAGCACTCTCTGCCCGTCGACGGCCCTGGGATGCTATTGTATCCGTAGCAGCATCAAATATTTCTCTTGTAAGACTATGCATTTCTCCTTTCAGGTGTTTGAAAGAGTTATAGTGACGATGATATGTTTTCTTTAATGTCTTACGTAACTCGGTTTTGAAAAATCCTTGACTGAGGAATTTTCTGGTGATCTATTGGATTCTTGTAGTAAAGTTTTCGAAATTTGTACTTGCCTTTGCTACCCTTAGCAACTGAGACGTATACACCATACGCTGGAACTCTAGGTATGTTTCCGGACAAATCTGGGTATGATACAATTTCAAAATTATCATCATCTCTTTTATCATAGAGTTTTGTTGATAGAACTTTGTTTTCTGTTTTGATACTAATTTCCAAAAAACTTGTTTGGGTTGTCAGTGTTTTCTTTATTTAATACTAGTGCTTCCGGATATATTTCTTTTATCGTTTCATTCATTTTCCATCATTGTTTAAGGATATTAGATCATCAATGAATCGTCTAGTTTTGTTAAATTTCTTCGCTAGTGATTACTGATCTTTTGACATTCGTTCCATCCACTTGAATTCGTAACACACACAAACTCCATAATCAGAGTGAATCAGCAAATAATAACTCCAATGTCACTATATCCATTTTGACCATAACTTAGCACTGATTCTCGCACCACTGCAGCTTAAAGATGAAATTTAATTAAAAAAAAAAAAAAAAAAAAAAAAGCGCTACTGTTCTACATCGTTTCCAAAGAACTGCTTCGTGACTAGCGCCATATTCTAGCGGTACTCTATTGTCAGTGCGCACCATTCAAGACGGGGAGATGGCAGTTTTTGGACAAAGGTATTTAAAGAAAAAATGTTATATCAGGGTGTTAGTATGTTCACACAAAAGTCTTGACAGTAATCTCCTTTCAGCCACTCCTTTTCGCTGCAGCGTCCCCCCCCCCCACCTCTCTCTCAATTCTTGCTCTCCAGACAAATTCTTCATTTCGGGATAGACATTGTAAACTCAAGGGCATAACCTTTTATACAGGGTGGTCCGTAAAAAGTGCTACAGTCCATTGGGAATTTGCCTTACTGTATATATTATAGGAATGGCTCAGTCTGCTAGTGGGGGCGTGGATCTAGGTGTGGGGAAAATGGAATAAATAAAGTAGGGAAGACTCGAACGACATTGACTGAGCCGCAGCCAAGGCGGTTGTAGGTGTATAATTTGTTGAGTCGTAGATATAACTCAGTTCACTTGTTGTCAACGATGGGAAGAGTTAAGGATGAAATCTGGGTTGATTGCAGTTATATTGTCAATGTTAACTCTATCACACACGAGAGTGTCTAGCGCTGGTTAACTGTCGCGAGCCTGCCCGCTGTCTCCCACCGTGCTCTTCACTCCTTCTTCCTCTCTCCCTGCTCTCTCTTGTCAATCCGAATCTCGTCCTTTTCCCTCTGGTCTAAGGAAAGCCTCGTCACGTGGACTATGCGTGTCCCAGAACCTTCTAGAACACTTTATGTGTGTGTATGTATGTGTGTATGTGTCACTTCTCACGGTAGAAAGTGTAAAGTTTGCCACTTCCTGGGCTGGTCAAGTAACACCTTGCAATATCTCCACTTCCTTATCTCTCTCTCACTCTCTCTAGCCTCCTATAATATACAAGTTATATATGCTAGAGTTTACTAATATTTAAAGTTACGACATCGCTCGGTCACGCACAACGGCGGACCCACGACACATTGCAATAGTAATATATGGCCTTGTGGAAGAAAAATGTGTAATAATAACATATTATAAATGTGTTATACACGTCATGGAGTAATTTGAAATATGTCCTCTATGCATTTAAGGAAGTAAAAATAATTGTACAGATATGTGCCTATATGCAAGTTGTTTGACAATGCTAAAAGTACAACTAAAGCTGCTAATATACATATTTGTATTGTATAGATATGAACTATAGTGACCTTGTCATAAAAATAACATTAATTCATTTTTTTGTCTTAATATAAAAGTTTCTATATGAAATATTCACATATGTGCAATATGTCTCTACTCAGTGGGTCTCACTTGAATGTTCATAAGGGAGTAAGAGTGAACAGATTACCTATTATGAATGTTACATGGACAATTACTGATATTTTTAAAGCATAAGATTTCGGTATCGCAATATAAGGTTCGTTCGTTGTTGATTTGCATCCGCTAACGGGTGCACGGGCCTTATGCATATGGCTGGCCCGGCTTCAAAAGTATGTGTATGTAGGCCTTGACTGATGACATAACGTAGGTAGCGAACTGGAAAGATTGATGGTAATTTTACTAAGTCATTACAGCGTATGAATATGTATGATACTAGCTACTATGTAATAAAACTGAACATCGTACAACTTACTGCAGTGACAGAGTAGCACAAATCTGATGCACAGCAGACCTACACATATATTTGTGCAATGGTAAATTACTAGGCCATTACAATATATGGTTCTATGCCCTAAGTACTGCCTAACAGTACACTCAACTTGTACGATGAGTAATGGAAATATATAATTCTGGTAACAACAGAACTGAAGGAAAATTGTGATTACATTGTATGAATGTACTTAATACATCCTTGACTAATGTTGCACTCAACCTGTATGAAGAGTAAGTGAAATACGTAATTCTGTTCATACCCAACTGTGCTTCAGTCACCCCTGCCTTGCTACAATTCATCTCTACCTCGTTCATGACATTTATCAAGCACATTCCTGGGGTGTAAGGCACAGTAGTTACATAGTACGAATGTAATTATTACATAATTGTATTATTTAATTGTAGTAATACTGTAAAGTACATAATTGTATTAATGTTAGCATTTGTAATTAAATTTGTAGCCATTGCAGCAATATTGTAGTAACTGCAGTAATACTGTAGGAACTGTAGTAACTGAAATAGTACTGTAATAACTGCTCTAATATCATAAGAACTGTATTAACTGCAGTAGTATTGTACAGTCACATTGTATGATACGTAGTAAGTTACGACATCGTGCACATGCATATAACACAACAGTAGTAACTCAATAGCATGGTACAGCAATCAGTTGTATTATGAATAAGTCAGGTATAACACTGGCTGTAGGAATAGTACACGAAATCTATTATAAGTTTCCTAATCGTAGCTAATGTAGTCACGCTGCAACTGACTCTCGGAGACAATAGCTTTGCTCGTTGCTTCACATATAGAAATACTGTAGTTCATACATATACATAAACATACAGACATATATAATAACAGTTGCACGTACTTTTACTTTTGTTGGTATGTGATCATAATTTATTTGTACATTATTTTTATTTTTATCATTCGTGTTTGTTTTTTCGGTGGTGTCCGAGGTTGTATAATTGATGGCTAATCGTTGAGACCTTGTTTTAACACTATGATATAACCACTTATTTTATTTTATATAAAAATATTTACACTATATACAAGATTAACTATGTCCCTTCACTTGTTGTTCCTTTTGTATCTGTGCCGGGTTGTGTATGTAATGTATGAGTCAGCATTGTGTCAAAGTCTTATCATCAGAGTTGTATAAAAGATGATGTCCATTGTTGCTAACGTCATTCGTTGTTGCCATTTTGTATGTTGCCTTTCTTTTCCTGCTATGGGCACACTAGATAGTTTTAGTTAATAACTGTTTGTTAATTTTCTGTTAATCGTTTACTGGGTTAATGTGATGGTGTATTTTATTTTTCACTTGCAGACTGATGGTGTCTTATGTGTGTATAAATGTAGCACTCGTTGGAAGTAAATTAATGGTATAGTAAATGAAGGAATATATACAGTATATAATTGTTATTGTTGAGACAAGCGCGTAGTGATTGAGATAATATAGTTAATTAACGTAGGTATTTGTATGTAAGTAGTAACTATAAAATACGTGTTATTTGTTTGTGCACAAGATTTTTGTCTATCACTGTGTGTTGTAGAAATGAAGTAACTGTGTAACTCACTAATTTTTACCGTGGTGGGAAATGGTGATAGTGATGGTGAAGGTGGTGTTGTCACCCACGGGTCGCCTGGCGCGGTGTCATCGTTGATCTTGTTTCAGCAAAACCTTAAGTCAGCGAATTCTCAATCTGACAGCTGTGGTGGGTAACTGAGTAACGATGAGTAAGATGAGTGGTGAGTGAGAGCTCTGGTGTGCTGCCTCGTCTTGACCTTGTCAGCTCTGCGATAGTGTGGTGGTTGGGGACGTAGGGTGGTTGGGGATCAAGTGGGGTTTGGTTGGGGTTGGAATGAGGGTGGGGTTTATGTAAGTTGTGGGGTTGAGTCAGTTGGTTTATTTGCTTGTTGCGTTGCAGTCTTGATAATCGTAGTTCACTGGTTCGTCGTAAAAATTGGAGGATCGTTTGTCTTGTATCTTGATAATGTAGAATCAAATGTAGAACTGAAGCTGATCTTGGTATCGCCTTACTTACGAACTTCACTGTAGAGCTGTAGGCGTGGTACGTAAGTTCTCTCGCTGCTTCGTTTGGTTGTTTCTTCCTCACTCGTAACTCGTTTTTGTTGCCGTATACTCGCTTCTTACTGTTTACTCGCTTGTTGATTGATTAGGGTTGAAGGAAATCTCCAGGGTTGATTGAAGGGCTGATCGACTTCTCCTTTCTTGACTTTCACCTCACCAAACAACGTTGATTTATTCTCTCATTCAGTATAGGAGGTGAATGAGTAACAGTTGTGAGTGAGGGGCTGGGTTGCGTGGTGGTATTTCTGTATCGGCTTGATCTCGTCACCTCTGCATCAGCGAGACGGAGAGAGAAGGTGGCGGGAGAGAGAACGTGGGGGTTGTAAGGTTGTGATGGAGGGTGGGGTTGGGATTGAGGGTGGGGTTGTGAGCTGTGAGTCGGCTTGTGAGGCAGTGATAGTTATGAGTCGTCTTTTTATCTCGTTTCTTCGTTTGGTTGAGTATAAACTCGTTACTTCAATTGCAGCGTTGCATCTTTATCAGTTTTGATAATGTAAACTCGTAAACTTCTTGATTTGTAGGCTCATAGGCTCACAGACTTGTTGGCTGGTAGGCGTTGGTTCGTACTTTACTGTAGTATACCAAATGTTGTAGTATACCGTTGTAGCGGTTCAGGAATAGGCGTTGGATGAGCCTTGTATAAATTCGTGAGGCGTAGTCGGCTCGTAGTTACCGCTGAAGCCAATGTAAGTGACGTAGTGGGCTCGTAGTCACCGCTGCACACCAAATGTTGTAGCCGCAGCCAAGGCGGTTGTAGGTGTATAATTTGTTGAGTTGTAGATATAACCTCAGTTCACTTGTTGGCAACGATGGGAAGAGTTAAAGGTGAAATTTGGGTTGACTGCAGTTATATTCTCAATGTTAACTCTATCACACACGAGAGAGTGTCTAGCGCTGGTTAACTGTCGCGAGCCTGCCCGCTGTCTCCCACCGTGCTCTTCACTCCTTCTTCCTCTCTCCCTGCTCTCTCTTGTCAATCCGAATCTCGTCCTTTCCCTCTGGTCTAAGGAAAGCCTCGTCACGTGGACTATGCGTGTCCCAGAACCTTCTAGAACACTGTATGTGTGTATGTATGTGTGTGTGTCAGCTTCCCACCGTAGAAAGTGTAAAGTTTGCCACTTCCTGGGCTGGTCAGGTAACACCTTGCAATATCTCCACTTCCTTATCTCTCCCTCACTCTCTCTAGCCTCCTATAATATACAAGTTATATGTGCTAGAGTTTACTAATATTTAATTTCGACATCGCTCGGTCACGCACAATGACGGACCCACGACGCAT
>JAGKTI010035728.1:0-10615 GCA_018397915.1 Birgus latro | reverse complement strand
GCAGTCAACCCAGACACACCTGCCGCCTTCCCCACCCGCATCCTGCCTATTGCCTCACTCACAGTAGCAGCGTCAATCAAAGGCCAAGGCCCAAACACCGGATCAGCTGGCTCCAAACCTTCCCTATCCCAATCAAACTCCTCATTCAACAACCGGCTATAATGCTCTCTCCATGCATCTTTAATATCCTCACTGTTAACCACTACCCTTCCTTCATCATTCTTCACACACTGCTCGCCTACAATGTCCCGATTATCTCTCTTCACCTGATTTGCCACCCTAAAAACCATATTTTTCCTTCCTTCATGATTTAGATTATCAAGTAAAAGTCTCTGTGACTCAGACTTCGCCCTGTATACCTCTCTTCTAGCCCTGCACTTGGCAGCCAAGTACTCCTCCCTGTTACCACCCTTCTTCCATTCCCGAAAAGCTTTCTTTTCTCCTTAACTGCAGCTTCTACATCCTCATCCCACCACCAAGTCACCTTATGTCTTGGTGGGCCCCCTGTCCAACCGCACACTGCATCGGTAACTCTCAAGAGGCTGTTCTTAAGGGCTCTATACTGTTCATTAACGTCTCTATCTACGGCTTCCTGTTCAGCCACCACTCTCCTCATCTCACTATAAAAGGCATCCCTTACTGATTGGTTTCCCAGCTTCCATATTTTCCTCCTAGGTACATATGTCCTCCTTCTCGTCATTCGTTCCTTAAGCACCATGTCACAAATCAACAGTTTGTGCTGCTGCACACACTCCTCGCTTCCTATAACTTTAACATCCCTCACTAATCTCCTATCAACCCTCCTGACCAGAAAATAATCTATCTGACTACTATTTCCCCCGGACTCGTAGGTAATCAATCTACTCACTCTTTTTCTAAAATGTGTGTTGCACACAATCATGTCCATAGCCTCCCCAAACTCTAGTATTCTTTCCCCTTCCGCATTCCTCACCCCATATGCACATCCTCCATGGACTCCTTCATAACCTTGAGCTGCTTCACCAACATGACCATTTAAATCCCCTCCCAGAACCACTACCTCATCATCACCCATACCGCTTACTACACGTATTAAATCATCCCAAAATCTATCCTTCTCTGCGTCATCCAATCTACCTGCGGAGCATATGCTGATATAACTGAAACCATCACCCGTCCGATCAAAATTTTCACTACTATTATCCTATCACTTACTCTCATGACATTCATGACATACTCCACCCATTTTTCCGCAACCAACACACCCACACCCCCATATCCGTCAGTTCCCCCCTGCCAAAACAGTACGGTAATACATAATTGTATGGTTACCACCCAGCATGGTACTGTAAATGGTTTCTTGGGCTACAGTATGTGTATAGGAGTGCAGTATATCTTTCCAGAAAAATTCTGATGAAAGTGAGATCCAGCTTCAGTTAGCTACACATTTTATCAAACCAGTGTGTGTATCACCTGTGACAGAATACTGTTGTTATAATTTATCATAGAGGTTGTGTAAGGATTAAAGTCAAAGTATCCCATGATAGTTTTGTGTGATGCTTGTCACAAAGAAGTGACATGTGCAGAATAGAATGTAGAGTCATAAACTAGGCTTTTCCCACCATTGAGCTGTAATAGATGCTACAAAGGGTGAAAGTGTGGGCTAAGTTAGACCAGTTTAGAGGAGTATAGGACTACTATTTATGCTTGTTTCTGTAGCCGAACACCATACCTTCGTTGCTATTGTTGTTATGGCCCCAGGCTCATCTGAACATGAAACTGGTGAACTGCAGGCTGGTTAGCCTTCTGCAGTCAACTGTTCTGGAGCTTGGGAGTGAAAAAGTTACTGCATGACAGTACTTTATTGTGATACCAACTTTAATGTATGAATGTGAAGCTTGGACCTTGTTGGAGGGACACAAGAGTGAGAGCAGTGGAAATGAGTTATTTGAGAGGAGCATATGGAGTCATATGGAGAGACAGACTGACTAATGAGGAAGTGAAGGAACAGTGTGGTGTGGATGTGGATGTGACAGGAAGCATTAGGAGAGACACATTGAGGTGGTTTGCCCACGTGGAGAGGTTGGAAAATGAGAGAGTGATGTGGAGAGTGTGAGTGAGTGAGGTGGAAGGAGGGAGGGGGAGGCCAAGGATGAGATGGAGGGGTGGAGTGGAGAGGTATATGAGAGAGGGGGGGCTGAGGTGGGAACAGGGCAGTGAAATGGCTGGGGTAGGGCGACATGGAGGCGATTTGTTTGTGGCCACTCATTATGGGACTAAGGCGTCTGGCAATAGATAGATTAGATAGCTAGTCAACCATTCTTTGGGGGGAAGGGAAGGGAGCTGAGGGGCATCTACACAGCCAGCATGGTTAGCCTATGTGCCACCACATGAAGGTATCCCTCTTCAGTACCACTGTACCTTTAAATTTTTTTAAAAATGGTAAGAATAAGAAAGTGCACTCACCAAAAAGTATTGTAATGTTGTACTATGCACCATGCATTTTGAAATAGCTATATGACTAAAGAATCTAGAAACAACTTTGCTTATGTGTGTCTTTATCAGTAATTGTTACTATGCCTTACACCTGTGCATAATACACCAGTGTAATTACTTTAGACTGTCACTACACACTCCATAATCAGGCATAACAACCATTCCAAAACGACAAATCATGTTTTGCTCCATTTCACATACATCGTGCCCAGGTGTTTGGGTATTTTTTGGTGAGGGTGTACAGTACCGGGGTTCACTGGGGGCTGTCCATAGCTGAATAATGATGTTTGCCATAAGCCAGAATAAAAGCTGCAAATGTTTCCATCATGTTCTTCAGATTGCCGGTACCTGTTTTTGGTGCAGTACTGGGACATATAACTACAGTACTGTAATTTTCTCTATGACAGTAATAGTAATATCGATCGGTAGAGAGTTGGCTTGCAGTTCCGAGGGACCCAGGTTCGAATCCTCGCTGTTGCAGGGGACAGTTTAAGAATTTGAATTTCATTAAATCAGGCTTTACTGATCTACCAGGAGACCCGCCGACATGTCGTAAAAATGACCCCGCTAATACCAACACACCAGTCCTGTATGAGACAGCCCTAGCATGTATTCAATATGGACGGTGGGTGTTAAGCGCCGAAGTGGTGACATGTAGATTGTAGGAGGACGCTGGGCCTTGATAGCAGGCTGTGAAGCCTATGCCCAGAGTCGGACACATAAAAAAAAAAAAAAAAAAGTTACTGATAGGGTTCAGCATTTTTATGGTGCTGAATCTTTTTCTTCACAGTTCTGTATAGCTGCCAGTAGTGCTGTATTTGCATCGTTGTTTTCCACAGAGAGAGAGGATTGCAATCCCCCGAACCTGGGGTTGGACCTCCTGATGGTTATGATGAAGAGACGATAGAAGCTAAGTGGCGCTTCCACAACTACTATCAGTGGGTTGTGTTCTTCCTTTTCTTCCAGGTATGTTCTCACCAAGTTTACAGTGTGTGATCAAGCACCATTTCTTGTAGTAGGGTGCTGCAGTTGAAGTACAGTTGGTGTGTGGAGTTAAATGAAGGGAACTAAAGATACAGTATAAGATAATTGTTCATGTTGCTGTTGTTGGACAGCTTAATGATGTTTTCTGACTGAGCAGGCCTCGAGCCTGAATATACAGTATGAAATCAGTGCTACATAAGCAGAGGATAGGTCCACCGCAAGGGATGTATTGAATGTACAAGTACAGTATTTGTTTTTTTAATTTGCATATGACATTGTATTATTTTTTTTCTTCCAATCTCCATACAGTTTTGTTCATTTTAGTGTAGACTTATTGATCAGAAGGGCATAATAAGCCCCCATTATTGCTATAGATTCTTTCTAACGAATAAAATTGTGAAAATAATAACAGAACGGAAAAAGATGTTCTTGGATTGAAGGAGTTAAACGGTATGTGACTGGTCAACAAACCTGTTGGCATTACACAATCAGAAAATCTTTAATGCCTCTTAAAAGTTCAAATCATAGCACATGACTTTTACCCTGACTGGGAAGTTAATTCAGTCTATCTATCTATCTATTGCCATACGCCATAATCCCTTTAGGGGTGGCCGTTTGACTTTGAGACATTTATTTTACAGGGAGGGCACTGACCCTCCACCAACCCACTTGTTGACACATAGGGTGCACGTATGGTTTGGTTATATGGTTACCACCCAGCGTTGTAAATGGTTTCTTGGCTTACAGGAAACCATTTGGCTTGTCACTCAATGTAAAGCCACCTGTAAAGGAAAGAAAACCAATAAGAAGTGACAGGATAGATGGGAGAAATAAGAAGAGAGGAGGGAAGGCACAGAAAAAGAATGATAAAGACTAAGGAAGAAGTAGGCAGCACTACAGCAAGTGAGTGGATGATGGTCGCCACCACCTACCACATAAGTTAATTCAGTATTGTATATTAAAAAGAAAGGGTAATAGGATCCACCATGGTGAGACATGGTCAATAGTATTGTACTGAGAGTAATATGATTATGGAAGAATACCTGCATGACAGTGTTCATGCCAGCTGTAAATGAATGAGATGTTGACAGTTTTTGAAGAAAATAACCTCTAAGAATTTCCCATTAAAACGGAGGGAAAATGAGTGAGGATGCAGTTAAAATAAAAGCAGGGAAATAATCATAGTAGTTCCAGAGGAATGTTCAGTACTGGAGTAGTCCAGAGGAATGTTCAGTACTGGGGTAGTCCAGAGGAATGTTCAGTACTGGGGTAGTCCAGAGGAATGTTCAGTACTGGGGTAGTCCAGAGGAATGTTCAGTACTGGGGTAGTTTGGCTACATGGAGAATGAAAGAATAACATATATGAAGTTAATGAGATAATGAGAAAAAGAAAACCAATTTAAAAAAAAAAGGTTTAACAGTATAGTGGAAGAGTACATTAGGGAAAGGAACTAAATTGGCATGAGGAGTTTAAGCTGTGTGATGATTGAGAAACTTAGGGGCATTTATGTTCTGGCTGCCCTGAATGAATTTTGGGGTTAGATGTCTGTCATTAGATAATTAATATCAAGAAACTTTATTAAGTAGAGAATGTGAATATCAGTACTGATATTTTCTGTACTGTCAATACATACATACATCATCTAATCCTGTATTGCCCCATGAAGAGCATAGAAGCCCTGGGCTAGGCAAATTGGTCTTGACATTTAAGATGAGAGTGACTCGCCTCATACATCCCTGAATGGCATTACGTGAGCAGTGAACACCAACCACCTCTTGGATATAAACCTACACAGGCTCAATCTGGCTGGAGCACCATAATTACCCACTGAACTGCCAGGCATCATAGTTTAGTTAAATGGTTACCACCCAGCATAATAAATGGTTTCCTGGTGTAAGGGAAACCATTTGGCTTGCCACTCAGTGTAGAGTCACACATAGACAGAAGGAAGAGGAAAGAAAGATAGAAGAGGAAGGAAGAGAGGAAAGTGCAGTCACCTGGGTGCAGCACTACATTGAGTGAGTGGATGGCAAGCATCCCCTCCTACTGTCAATAACTGTTTAATTGAAATCCTATGATAACAGCAAAGTCTGCAGTCTCAACAGCTTTGTTCTTTACTGGTACAAAGAGTTGTCTTAAGGATTTGGTTAGTTGAATATTGCATATTGAACTACTGGTAACACAAGTATATCACAACCAGGTAAATACATGTACATGTGGAATCTGATATGTTGTTCTGCTTATAAGCTCATTTTCAGACATACAGCCTTTCACAAAAATAGATCTAGACAATATAGGCAATTTAGCTAGATGTGGACTTCCTGCCGGTTGTGTCCTCACTCAGCTTACCACTTGTAATAGAGCTACTATCCTTTACGTACAGTATGTTGCTAATTATATAGTTTCTGAAATACTGTTTTCTTTCCTCTTTTAGGCAGCCTTGTGCTATATCCCGAAATTTATCTGGAGTTCCTGTGAGGGTGGTTTGATGAAAACCATCGCTGATGGCCTCAATCCTGGTCTTCACAAGGAAGATGAAGTCAGCTCTCGGAAGAAAGTTATCATCGACTACATTGTCAGGCATATACGGGTCAGTTATATTACTGGGCAGAATGCAAATGATAACTGCATTGTGTGGTCTCTGCATGCAAAATAAGTATTATATAACCCCTTTAGCCTGTCTTGTTTCCTGGCAGTTTTCCTTAGCTTAAGCAAGATGTTTTGAATTACTGTATAGTCTTCCTTAACTTTGTTGTTATTAGAGATCCTCCATAACTAGAATATTATAATATGGTGGTAACCTGAGTCATATGAACAATACAGTACATCATCATATCAAAAGAGTTAATCATCATTTTTAGTGCCTTGCTTCATCCTGGTAATATTCACATGTTGCTGGTATCCAGTCCTACATATTTTTCAGAGGCTTTATTGAGCATATCAGTTTTTCAACTGCTTTACAGTGCTTCTGTAGAGCAAAGCCCAAATGTTTATGTATCACCATATACTCACTCGATGTAGTGCTGCTCTCAGGTGTCTGCCCTTTCCTCTCCTCCATCCTTTTTTCCTTCAATCCTCTTCTTTCTTTCCTTCATTCTTTCCTTGTCCTTCTGCCAGCAGGTGACTTTACACTCCCTCTTCTGTCTTTCTTACCTTCATTCTTTCCTTGCCCTTCTGGCTATGGGTGACTCTACACTGAACAACAAGTGTACAGGAAACCATTTACTACGCTGAGTGGTAACCATATAACCAAATTTTGGCGCCTGGTGGTTTAGTGGGTAATTACGGTGCTCCAATCGAATTGAGCTGGTGAAGGTTTATATCCAAGGGGTGGTTGGGGTGTATTACTCATGTAACGCCATTCAGGGATGAGTGAGGCTGGTCACTCTCATCTTAAATATCAGGACCAACTTGCCTGGCCCCGGGCTCCTGCGCTTCTCTGTGGAGCGATGTAGGATTGGATAATAAATGAATGAATGATCACTAATTGGACATCCATCTATCATCCAATCCTATGTTGCTGCATGAGGAGTATAGGAGCCCAAGGTTAGGCAAGTTGCTCCTGACATTGAAGATGAGAGTGACCAGCCTCACCCATCCCTGAGTGGCATTACGTGAGCAATAAGCCCCAACCATCCCTTGGATACAAACCTGCACCAGCTCAATCCAATTGGAGCGCCTTGATTACTCACTAAACCACATGGTTACCACCCAGTGTAGTAAATGGTTTCCTGGTGTACAGGAAACCATTTGGCTTGTCACTCAGTGTGGAGTCACCCGTAGGTGGAAGGAAGCAGAAAGAATGAAGGAAAGAAAGACAGAAGAGGGAATGTAAAGTCACCTGTATGCAGAAGGAAGAGGAAAGAATGAAGGAAAGAGAGACAGAAGAGGAAGGAAGGAAGAGAGGAAAGAGTGGACACCCAAAGCAGCACTACCTCGAGTGATGCATCTGATAAATCAGGGCCAGATCCAGCACTTTTGAAAAGGGGGAGGGGCATGATTCCTAGCAGAATTACTACTTTATGCATTTAATAAAGATAAAAAATCCTTTTATTTTCTGTTTTAATCACAAAAGTGCAGTACTACAGGCATATGCAAGTGTAGTAATACAGGTACATTTTTTTGCACATTATTTGGTAAATACTATTGGTCTGTTATAAGTACCTGTACTGTAATTATTGGTCTCCTGAAAATAGACAGGACATACTTCCCTCATGCCACACACCCCAAATCAGTGCCTGTAAATGGCTGACAGTTCAGATGACCAATATCAGTGAAGGGCACTAGTATTAACAGTAAAATAGAAGTTTGAGATTTGTAAGAAACTTAAAATATTTTAAACTTTGAATGTAATTTTAAATGCCATTTATTACAAAGAATACAAATCCAGTACCAAATGAGGAAAAGTGTGTATACAATAAAACCTTGTTGTAGTGGATTAAATGGGGGGAAAGGCGAATGGTATATCTTATAATTCATTTATAAAATATAGGACAGAATCAGGTGGGGAGTCTGATTGGGGCGGTACACTGTCAAATGATAACACAGGTGTCCTAAGGCCAGCTCAGCGTAGACAGAAACCTACCAGACCCAGGGTCGGTATACCGTATATGAGCAAGGAGGGACTGTCTTCATAGACTGCGGCAAAAGTGTTGCAGCCAATTTTTAAAAGTTCCTCTCTTTGAAACTCATAGAATATGTGAAATTATTTTATTAAAATGCCTCCTTATGGCCAAAATTGAAACTTGCTAAATAATCAGCTTATGCAACAACTGACATGTTAAACAAACTCAAAATTTGAAGCTGAGCAACTTTGTATTTCATAAGAAAGTCTCTGGAATGCCTCCTTACAATCAAAATTGAAAATCTCCTATTGGTCAGCCGATGCGTCAGCTGGCACAACTGGTGGCATGTTAAATCAACTAAAAATTTAAAGCTGAGCATCTTTGTATGTCATAAGAAGATTGCTCAGAGCTCTCCAAGAACATGTATTTGAACTTTCCTTGAAGGAGAAAACAAAACAGATCCTCCAGGTGTACCTTTCATAGACCTGTCGGCTTTGCTGCTGGTAAAAATGGTTCAGTAGGTATCCTCACCCCACATAGAGCAAGTTATAAGGTGTCAGTAAATCTGTAATGTATAGGTTTGGCCTGAGTTACTTGATATGGTAGATCAGTAAGCAGTACAGGTCTAATTTTGGCCTTTATTTCAATAGATAATTTTGAAAAGAAAAGAAAAAACATGCTGGGGTTCGGTATTTAACAGATTTGTCTGGTAGTTCGCCAGATTTGTTCATCATACCAGACCTTGGTTCTGTAGATGACAAAAAAGTCTAGTAGGGTCAAGGGGCCCATTATATCTGAAGTTCATTATACATGGGTCTGTTCAAGCAAGGTCTTACTATACAATATTTCATAGTGATTTCTGAAGTGGATACACAGTAATACTGTACTACCTTGTGCTGGGAGTGGGGAATCTCATTGTTTACTTTTTCTGTCATGACACTGCAGTACTTTACCACAATGCCTTCACTGTAACTGTAGCTCCATGATGGAGAGTATGGGAGACTACTTTGCCATTCAAACTGTATAATGCTTGTTTTGCAACCCTTGCGGTTTTCTAGAACAATAGTAAAGTAGTCACAATGAGTCATTTGAAGGAAACCAAGACTTAGCTACTTGATGTTAAGATGAACAGTATGTTGAGAGATCATTAAGCATTTGTGATTTATACTTTATAGCATATTTCCACTGTACATTTCCCTCTAGTGGTCTGATTGGTGAACCACTTCCTTTTCGATAACATATTTTTTTCATTTATATCCATAGAATTTCATTCTGCCTATGAGAGGCTTTTGGACTGGAGGGGTTACACAGCTTTCATTGACCACTTCATTACGAGATATCATACTGAAGCTAAGAACCATCTGGTGGTGACCTAATTAAATTGGAAAAAGACTGCCATTTGTCGATGTTAAGCCAAGTGTCTATGACCCATGAGAGTTTAAAAAGGGGAGGGGCACTGATTAGGATTTTTAGCTCACATAATGCAGCTTGGGGATTATCAACTGTTCACTCTTGCCCTGAAGGTGTAGAATGAATAGTCAAGCCCCTGGCCCCTACCTTCTGGTAGTGCAGCAAAGAATTGGGTTTGGGTATTTATACAGTGAATAATTTTATCTGTAATTTTAAAAGTATATATGATGTGCTGTATTGTTTGTGTTTTGTTCCAGATGCACAATGGCTACGTTTTCAAGTACTGGTTCTGTGAGTTGCTGTGCTTTGTTAACATCGTGGGACAGCTGTTCCTTATCGACAGATTCCTTGGAGGAGAGTTTCTCACCTACGGTCCTAGAGTAAGATACCCCACCCCCCAAAAAAAATACCCTCCTTTATGCAATTAGTGTGATTACATGTATACCAGTATTGTTTCAAGCATCACGTTGATATATCTGTTTGGATATCAAGAATGCAAGTGAAGTAAAGATAGAAGTACTGAGTATATTACATTTGTCTTGTACTTAATTTCTGTATTCTGCTTTATTTATAGATTATCTGTACTGGATTGAATGATGAATAGATGGATTTGTAGAACTCAGTCTGTAGCACAAAAGCCTATATGGTAGCTAATTATTTTGTTAAATTAACAGTTTGGGATATACCTCAGGTGAACACTTTAATACATCTACTGTCATCATTATCACTGGAGCATGTGGAGTTACATGGAGGCAACTGTCAAATGAGGAAGTGAAGGAGTGTTGTGGTGTGGATGTGGATGTAATGGAAAGTGTAAGGAGATACACTGAACTGGTTTGACCATGTGGAGAGGATGGAGAGCGAGAGACTAATGAGGAAAACCAGGATTCTGGGGGCTTGAATGATGAGTGAATGAAAGTGTGACTCACTGAATTGGGCAAACTTGGGCTGTCTGGATGATGCTACTCCTCACCCTGCCCTAGGGTGGGAAAGGAGGTCTAGATGATGATTATGATTATTTAACCTCATCATCCTGAATGTACCTCACCAACAGTGCTATTTACACTTTCATATATACTGTATATACAGGGTGGCGCAGAGGTAATGGGGCAACCAGCAGATAAACCCACGACGGTTGAGGAACTGAAACTGAAAGTTGTTAATCCTTGCTCACAAATTA
>JAGKTI010035727.1:0-11202 GCA_018397915.1 Birgus latro | reverse complement strand
ACACATTACACATTATACATAATGTATATGTAGGAGGTTTGCCGTCCCGTTACGATATACTGTCAGTCACACTTCAATATAACGGTGTACAATAAACTCCATAACCCAAGAGTGCTCTGTAACTCACCAAACTTACGATACACAAAATGGGAAGGTGAGATAGAGAGAGACCTACATATTCACTTTATTCGACGACACACCACTTTACTAAGCAATGGCCCACGTTACAATCCACTGTTGATACACCTACAATCTCTCCATCTAATCAAACTCCTCGGCTGCCTTCATCGACATTGGCGGCAACGGTAAACAATGGTAAATCACGATAAACTACATTCATTTACATTGATGAATGCGGTAAATTCGAGAGCCATAAGATGCCTCACAACTCTATACTGGGAGTGCTTCGACGATCCACAGTTACAACCAACCTGCCTATCTCTCTACGTCTATCTACGGGGACGTCATCGACATTGGTGACAGCGGTAAAATGAACAACAATCAAACCACGCCTGACGAGTTTATACCGAACAAACGACTCTCATGAACTGCGACAACGGTAAACAACAGCGGTAAACGAAGCTGATTAACGTCTTAATCAACAATCAACAAACAAATTACAATCAAAACAATCTACGACTGCTCTACAAGCAACAATAATCAATCTCACTACAAGGAAATACAGTGAGATCAAAACCACAAACCAAGTGAGAAAGGACAGGCAACAACAAGCAAAGTGTGAAAGAAGGAAGTGCATCTGTACTGTGTTAATAGTGTTGACCCTCATGGCGATGTAGCATCAACACACTTGACCTCCAATCCTCCCTCCTCCAACTTCCACCACCCCGCACCACAACCTCCACCACTCTTCCCCACCATCACCATCTTCACCACAACTACCGAAGTGAGGCAGTGACTCAGCAGTGTCATCATTTGCTAAGAGTATCATAACAAGTCAAACAGTCCAAGTGCCTGACAACACCATCCTGCACCTGTCTGCCTGCCTGCCAGCCTGTCTGCCTAACCCGCAGTGATGACACGGATTGCTGACGCAGTCATACCAGGACCCTGACCTACCTCAACCAAACCCTACCAACATCCTTCATCCAACATCACTATCACCATCACCAGTACAATTATTATCAGTGATGGCTAGATGAATCACTCGTGCAATATCAAAGAGGAGAATAAAACCCACACTTGTAGACAAAGAATATACAGTATTTACCAGACAATTTCTGTGGACACTGCCACCATCTTCAATGGTCAAGATAGAGAGAGGGAATGACATATTGACAATACAAGGGTTCCATTTTATGCGTGTGTGTGTGTGTGTGTGGAAGGGAGGGGTAAAGGTGAAGTGGGATGGGGTGAATTGTAAGCGGGGATTTCCAAAGAGTGAAAGGGGGGGACACCACCATGCAGGTCAGGTGTAATTCCTTTTGGCAACGAAAGATTATTGTAGCCATGTGTATCCAAAAATACGAGAATTTCAACCTTAGTGAAGGCATGTACAAGCTAGATCCTATAATGAGGTCTCTGGTGGAAATGTCCCTTCCCGCACCGACACAGGTGGGGTCAGACAGGAATTACACCTGACCTGCCTGGTTGTGTCCCTTCCTTTCACTCTTGGGAAATCCCCGTTTACAATCCACCCCATCCCACCTCACCTTTACCCCCCCCTTCCACACACACACACAAGCATAAATTGGAGCCCTTGTGTTGTCAATATGTCAATCCCTCTCTCTATCTTGACCACTGAAGATGGTGGCAGTTTCCACAGAAACTATTTGGTAAATATATTCTTTGTCTACAAATGTGGGTTTTATTTTCCGTATTATCAGTGAGTTGAACATTTATTCTCTTAGTTTTATAGTGCTACTTCATTTATATACTACCTTACATATATACATAATGATAGACAATATATATCCATATATCAATATATAATATATACATATGAAAATCAAGTAAAACCAGGGAATTAAAATGTAAGTACACACATATCCTTCATATTGCAGTTACAAGGTAAATCAAGTGAAAATATCTAACACAAATGAAACTAGCAACAATATGCTATACTCAACCACACACATGAGTACTTACAACCAACACCTAAAGATGATTTTAAAAATGAGAAAACAAATTGTCAGGTTGACTTCACAGCCTTTGGAGGACTATAATATCAAGTGATGTATGGTACAAACGAAACTAAGTGAACACTGTATATATATTGTAAATATTATTTTTTAAATTAAATATTAAAGAACGTAATTTATTTGAATATAAAGTGTGCAACATAACTAAGTCAATACACCTATGGTGTCTCACATAAACAGATAGAAAGTACATCGAATATGGTCAGTTCATGATGCGAATGACTACTGTAGACTTGCCACTGTATAGGCGTTATTGAACAAAGTATATACATATGTATCAGTTATATAGCTACAGTGACTCCACTTATGATTCCTGCAATTATATTACAACTGCTACAATTATGTAACTACAAACGATAGCAGTATTGCAGTTATGTTACAAATGCTACAATTATAAATCTACAAACACCAGCATTACTGCAATTGTTATAATTGCTACAATTCTATAAATACTATTACGTTACAACTGTGTCACAGTTGCACTAACAGAATGTAACTACAATTATATTACAATATTACTACAGTTTTGTTACACCCACACTTGTGTACCAGTTGCATTAACACGCTGTAACTACAATTTTGATACAACTACAACAGTGTGACAGTTGCATTAACACGATGTAACTACAGTTATGTTACAATAATACCATACAATACAATATTGTATAAATACAAATTTACACAATATTGTATATATAAAGGTATATGCATATGTCTGTTATTCATACACTGTTATGCTACTACAATATATCACTACTATATACTAATGCTTCTGCAATGTTATGTCACTACAAGATCATGATGAATACCATGTATATTTGTTCAGTATGTTCATAGCAATATACCATGTTACTTATGCTTTGTAAAATTGTAATATAAGACATACGTCTGCGGGTATGACAGTTTGGCGTGACCGAGTGATATGTGGGCATAATATGTTTCGACACAGTACTATATGTAACTACGGTATGTAACTATATAGCTGTAGGTAACAATATGTAAAACAGGTAGTTATGTCTGAAGTTCTCCAGGAAGAGACAACTACACATGCCCGAGTCCAGACTACTCAAGAATGCCAACCACCTCTGATCAGGTTCTTGGAACATGACTAACACACACACACACACACACACACACACACACACACACACACACACACACACACACACACACACAGAATATTATGAGCCACAGTTGTACTGATGTGATCATATTTTTTTTAAAGATAATATTGCGTAAAAGATTAACATCGTTACACAACCTGCGGTCTGCTGACAAAAATACACAGCAACAACGATATAAAAATGAGTTACACTGAGGCCACTGACACAGACTTTAACAGCATCAACATCAGCAACAACATCAAAACATTGATGATGACAACAACAATAATGACGACAACAGCAACATCAGCAGAAAATAAGGCAAAAACAACAATGACAACAAAAACAAAAACAACAACAACAAGAGTTCTGAAACTGCTGAAGCAATATTCAGAGAACTCCGCTTTCCAGGTGATAATACCACATTTCGATTAACAAAAAATAAATAAATAAAATATTTTTTTTGCCCTCATCACCAACAGGGCCACAACCATCGCCATCATCAGGATGGGGAGGAAATTCGGTAGTAAGTTGGGGAGGAGGTTGGGAAATAGAACTTGCCTCACTTTCCCCACGACTAGCACTTTTCTTCCCCCTGCTTTTTCCATTCCCATTTACTTTCCTTTTTGCTCACCATTTGAGGATGTGGGGAGGAAGCGCAGGGAGAGTGTGGGAAGGGAGCGAGGGGAGGTTCAAGTGCTGTGGAGGTGCTGGGTTGGGGAGAGGCAGCGTTCTTCCCCAGTCCTCTGGGTTTTCCTGGGCGATCGTACCCATGAAGGCAACCGATGTTCACCTGAGGGGTTGGCCTCGTATTCCTCATCACTAGAGGAATCATCCATGTAACAAAAGCATTGTGGTGAGGAGGGAAATGGTTGTGGTGGTGATGCAAGGGGTGATACAGCCATACAGACAGCCATATACTGTACCTTGCCTTTCTTGGGGATGGAATCTCGTCCTCGTTGCTTGATTCCGACTCAGGTTGGATGTAGTCTTGATCAGCAACATCATCATCAATGGGAGAATCACTTTCTCCATCGCAGAGGATGCTCAGGAGCTCGTCAATTTCATGTTGGGGAATACCACGATGCGCCACGGTGCTAACTCATTCGCTCACAAAGTGGGACTGAGTTGGCGGGACTCCACACGGGAGGAGTGACATGGTGAAGGCTCATAGCGTGGGTATTAGGCCTAGACAGGCGCTGGAGTATCCCTAGCAGATAGATATCTTGTGTTTTGTGCCAATATTGAATTTTTGAACTTTGGCAAATATATCTATTTGATGACGTATATATATATCGCTGGAATTATGTGGACATGCAGGGCCCGAGGTACAGTATACATACGTCACTGACATGGGGTGGGATAACTTCAAAGAATTTAATCCATGATAAAATCTGATCTTACCTGCATACTAGTCTCTCTCTCTCTCTCTCTCTCTCTCTCTCTCTCTCTCTTTATTTATAGTGTGTGTCTTATACTTGTGCACATTTTGTTCAGAAGTCAGACAATGAGATATAGTTTAATGACTGATTTTTAATGCTCGAGAGATTATCCAGTACAGTGTGCCTCATTTTTCCCAGTGGGTACTTTGATGATGACTTAACTACTTCTGTGTTCATCTTCACGTTTCGAGATCTAACTCACCTTGACGATCAGGCATGGTCAGGATGACTGTGATGATGGTGATGATACTGGTACAAGGTGCATGCCATAACTATAAACACTATTTTAGTGATACTTTGACATGATAAGTAAACTGGCTGCTGCTGTATACTTTTATGCACCATTAGATATGAGTAGTAATATCAGTGCTGGAAATACCCCGCCTGCTTCTAAAGAAATCAACATGTGATTCACAAGAATCTACAGAGCCAACAGTTTTGTTCACATTATAATAGTGTCGTAACACTGAATCCGGCAGATAATCTAACTTTATCACATCTCACTCTGGCGTGTTATAATATATTTAATCATCGACACTTTTAGCTAGATGATGCATTTTTTATATTATTATTGTTATCTCTAGTTGGATTCAGCTTTGGAGAGAATTTTCGAACTGGAATAATATAAGAGGTCATTTCAGAGCTAAATAAAATCGGGTGGAGGTACCAAGAGTATATCAATAAAACACATCATCAGAGTGAAGGGGTTGTGTTAGTCAAAATAAATGGTTGTCATTGGAGGAAATAAAAGATTATAAATCTAATGACAATATCTTTTTTTCTATTTGTTAATATGATTATAAGAAGTGGTGGTGTGTGTGTGTGTGTGTGTGTGTGTGTGTGTGTGTGTGTGTGTGTGTGTGTGTGTGTGTGTGTGTAGAAAGAGATAGAGAGAGAGAGACTTGAGCCCCAGCACTCAGTCATGGAAATAATTTTGTCATAAAATGATCAGGAAGTTAGCCAAACATCGGGTTAGGAGGACTTGGCTAAACTCATCAGATGACACTACAGCAAGTGAAGCTTGATCCCTAGGGAGTAGACTATAGTACCAGTTGAGCAGGGCGGTACTCCCAAGGTGGATGGAAAGCTGGTAACAGAGACAGCTGGAGTTCCTGTTTCATCAGCCCTCGGGACTATTTTCTGACCATCCCCGTTTGCTGAACTTTTTCGGTGTTTCAGTAACATAGATAGTAGGCAAGCAAACACTCCAATAGAAGTTCCTCAAACTGTCAACACAATATTTAATGCACAGTACATACTATATTTCCAATTAAAAATTTAAACAAAAATAAATGGCGTCTCATTACAAAGCTTCGGAGTCCCCAGGGGGGAGCGAACCATCAAAGCCCCACCATCTGCCCCTCTCCCGGCGACGACAAAGCGAGATACCTGGAACCATTGTCTGACTCACTTATTTGTTTCTGCAACATTCACAGTCTTTCCTCAAACTTTCTCTCAGTTGATCACCACCTTTCCTCCTCTAAACCTCACTTTCTTTTCATTACTGATTTTCATCTGTCTGACGCGACCAATAGCAAACCTTTTTCTGCATCCTCCTACTTTCTCTGTACTAATTTTAAAGCCAAATATGACTGTTGCGTATATGTACACAACAACATATCTTGCTCTCGTGTTCCTGAAATCAAAACTTCTGAATTCTCTAGTCTCTGGTTTCGGCTGGCCTGTCATTCTCGGACTAAATAAATCTGCCCATCACATTTGGCTCTCATCTCCTTTCAAAGATCCACCTGGTGAAAAAGCCTGCATCTTTTCTATCCTTAATGACCTAAGCAGCTTGTACAGCACGATACCCATATCCCTAACCGCCTTGGGAAAGAGTTCCAACATACTTGTCTTCTTTACAACTAAGCCTTCTGCATACAGTTAATCGTTTTTCTCTGTTGTGTTCCTCCAGTCTCAATCTTATCGCCTTAACCGTTCCTGTTGCTCCAGTGAGACCTGTGGACCATCCCAAGAAATGACAGCTGTGGCAATTTGGCACTGCAGATTGGGAGGCTCTCAGTTAGCACTTCTTTGATATTCAGTAGAATTATTGCTTCCTTGGCCGAGAGCCATTCAAGCGTACCTTGCGCATTACGAAGGTTATTCTTTCGGCCATGGAACCATACATTCCTTTCTCATATTCTGTGACTAATGCAAAAGAAACCTGCTTCAATCACATTTGTTCTAATGCTGTTCACAACAAGGAGAAGGCCTACAAAAGGTGCCAGGGTCAACCCACTCCCGAATCTCATCTCTTATGTTGCTACCCTGAATCGTCCCAAGTCTGTTCTTCGCTATACTAAAAATAATTTCATTTTTAACTAAATACTCTGGACTCTGCAACTCAAATTCTTCCCGTACCTCATCATCCTTCTCTCCTCTTTTCCACTCTGATAGCTCCGTAGCTATTTCTTCTATTGATAGGGCAAAACTCTTTGCACAGACTTTCTCCTTCAGTTCGACCTTAGACGATTCCGGTGCTGTTCCTCCATCACTTTCCCCCTCTGACGTCATCATGACTGACATTAAATTTTCTTCTACTGATGCATTTTCTGCCATCACTGGCCTCAATACTAACAAAGCATAATTATGGACCTAATGGGGTCCCTCCTGTTGTCATCAAGAACCGTGCTTCTGTGCTTACACCCTTCTTAGCTAAACTCTTTTCCCTTTGTCTGTCAACCTGTACCTTTCCTTCTTGCTGGAAGTTTACTCTCATTCAGCCTGTCCCAAAGAAAGCTGACCATTCCCATCCCTCTAATTAACACCCAATAGCTTTAACATCCTGTTTCAAAAATTTTGCGGGTCTACTATTAACAAAAATCTTTTAAAGCATCTTTCCTATCAAAACCTTAATTCTGATCGTCAGTATGAGTTTCGCCAGGGACGATCCACTGGCGAACTTCTCACATATCTTTCAGATTCCTGGTTATCCTCCTTTCTGGACTTTAGCTAAACCCGTGCCATTGCACTTGACACCTCAGAGACATTTGACTGAGTCTTGCAAAAATCTTTAATTTCCAAACTGTCTTCTTACGGTTTGTATCCTCCTATCTGTGCCTTCACCTCTAGTTTCCTTTCTGGTTGCAGCTGTTGTAGACGGCCCCTGGTCTTCCTTAAAACTATCAATAGTGGTGTTCCTCAGGACACTGTCCTATCATCAGTTCCTTTCTTTTTATTTATCAGTGATCTTCTAAGCTGTACAGTTAAACCTATCCACTCATACGCTGATGACTCCACCCTTCATCTTTCCATTCCGCTTCCTGCAACATCTATCTCAGCAGGTACTTCAACAAACAAGGGATGAGACTATGGTACATCTAATGTCTGACTTGGCTCATATCTCAGATTAGAGTAAAAGTAATGTTGTTGTTTTTAATGTATAAAAAACTCATTTCTTACATCTATCATCCCGACAAAATCTTCCTCAGGAGTATCCTCTAATTTTCAGTAATATCCAACTCAGTCCTGCTTCATCGTTAAACATACTTGATGTTTCATTCTCTCGGGATTTATCTCGGCAAGTTCATATTATCTCTCTTGTAACATCTGATTCCAAGAGATTAAGTATTCAAAGCCGACGCCATGCCATCTTTACGCCAGCACAGTTGATTATTCTATACATGGTCTTTATTCGCCACTGTGTAGAGTACATCTCTCACATGTGTGGAGCACAGTGGCTCAGAGATAGAGCATCGAGCTCGAGACCGGGGGGTCGCGAGTTCGAGCCGCGCCAGGGACTGCCGTGCCGGGAGAGGTAGCGCCCTCCTGTTACCTAGAAAGGCTATATGATCTCATTGTGAGGTCTAGCTCGGGGGATTCTTTAATCCCTTTTTTAAAAATCCCTACATTCAGCCCTTCTCAGAAAGGTGGAGTCAAAGGCTTTTCGTCTCATTAATTCTCCTCCTTTTACTGGCTACCTTCAACCTCTGTCTCTTCGTCGCACTGTTGCATCTTGATCACTTTTCTATCATTACTTCAATAGTCACTGTTCCTCTGAATTATCTGCTTGGATCCCTCCAGCAGTATGGGAGGCACGTAGCACTCATTTAGCAACAAACTCTCATCTTTTACTGTCCTGTTCTCTAATCAAGAGTTAACCCTTACTCACAGTCCTTCATGTATGCAACAGGTCAACTCTGGAACTCTCTCCCTCTGTTTGTACTTCCTACTGCCTATGATCTCCAGTCTTTCAAACAGTGTGTCCAGGCATCTGGAAATGAACGGATCTTGAATTTTCTGTTATTTTGTTTTATTTTATTTTTATTTTTTTTTGAGGGAGCAGTTTGCGGGCTCCTTGTCTTTGGTTCCTTCTTCCTTGCATAAAAAAAAAAAAAAACACAACGCCAAGTCTGTGACTGATATGTCATTTGTGTGTGTGTGTGTTTTTTTTAATAACAATTCCCTCACTACGATTTTATTTATTCAACTGTTATATATTACTGTTCAGTTTGAATAGTTTCCAAGTATAAAGGGAGTCAGTGTATTAGAGCAGCTAACCCAATTAGTCTGAATTTTCTCTCCTAAGCTGAAATAAAGTGTCACGATGTAGGGTGAGGAATGTAAAATGCTGTATCTATTCAAGGAATAAACCTCTAGTTTTAAACAATCCACATTATTCAGATCTCAGTAGCTCAAACCTTCACTGAACCATTGGAGTTTGACACCAAAAAGACTGGCATTCATATTACAAGGTGTTAAAAGATTCAGTGCAATAAAGGATGGAAGATGTGGCGGCTTGAGATGAGAAGTGACAGACTGAAGTGTGGCAGTGTGAGCTGAGCGTGATGTTTGCAGTGTAATCACGTGGCAGTGCAAGCTGTTTATTAAGTGTGGCAGTAGATTTTGTGGCTGTCACGAATTTCCTAGATCGTGATATCAGTATCGTAATACGTGTCATTGATCAACATTGTGGGAATGATGGAATAATTCTGAAATCCATAGAATTTCACTCATTCTCTTAGCCGTCCACTCCTGTACTTATATTTGCATCAAGTTTTCAAAACTTTTGTCATTTTCTCGTGAGTGACTGTATTTATGTACAGACAGTGCATTCCACTGAGCGATATTTTGTGAATTATCACTCCCTTACGCTCGCCTCTCAACCGCTGAGTTAAGCCACGCTCATTCCCACGACGCCCTTGTGTTGGGCAGCATCGAGCCTTAGTCGTTTCTCGACAGTCATGGGGCGCGGAGTGCGATACCTAACGCGGATAGAGTTCTTCTTAGTGATCTCCAGTATCCTGCAGTATCGGCTTATACCCGAATCTCCTACCAACCTGGTGATTGACTGTAGCAGCGGCAACCTCATCTCCACTCATCAGTATTTCTTTTGTTCTCCTAGGCTAAGGTTATTTAGCTCAGTGCGTTATTTAGCTATTGGTCTGAGTGCTTGACTGAGTGCATTTCTTTTCCTCTGATTCTGAATAGATTCATGTAACGTAAATTTATATTCATGTAATTAATAAATTTACAGTTTATTTTCTTGAACTTTGTTAAATGTAACAGTTGTGTTTGATATCCCCACATTTAGCACACTTTCGCTACTCCAAGTCAGCACAACTCCTTATATTAATCACGACTGGTATTTAGGCCAGATCTTGGTATTAATTCTTAAATCCGTTGTGCCAGCTAGGAGTTTGCATCAGCAAGAATCTGTTTATCATTTATTATTAATTTTTTATTGTCAAGGGGTGAACTAACTTTCTCAGAGGCCAATAGTACAGTAATACAGCCCTCTTGAGCGTTTAGTCTCTGCTGTGTACTGTTGTGAATGTTTATAAAATTCTCGACTCTAGAGAACTGGCGAAGTAAGCCAGCATAAAAGTGAAATCGCTACTTGATTTCACGAGTCGATTCTTTTGTGGCAATCGACAAGACAGTTACTTCTATTGTCCAAAGACATATTCGCATTTTCCCTCGTGACACCTGGCTTCACATTTATTTATTTATATAAATCATATTCTCATTTTCCCCTGACATCTGGCGACCTCATTCCAGGATATAAACTCCTAGCCTTGAATTACCGAAATAACTCACTCACTCTTAGCTAGGCAGGCAGCTGCACAGCAGCCAGTATATCAGTCTTTAGTCAGTCTCAGTCTGAGCATCATGGCAACCAGTACATACCTACAGGAAGCCAAGGATATGGGGCTTACTAACCCCCAGGAAATTAAACAATATGTCCTCGCGCGCTGTAATTTTGAACAGCAACACAAGAATGCCGCCTGTGAAGAGTGGAAAATAGAACGTGAACATGAGCGAGAACTACATGAACACGAGCAAGAACTACGTGAACACCAGCGAGAACAACGTGAACACGAGCGAGAACAGCGTGAGCGTGAGGAACGTGAAAAAGAACGTGAGCGTGAGGAACGTGAAAGAGAACGTGAACACGAGCGAGAACTATGTGAACACGAGCGTGCCAAGCGCGAGGCACGTGACAAATATGAGCTTGAAGTGCTGAAGCTCAAGTGAGACTCCTTGGCTTCAGGC
>JAGKTI010035724.1:0-11203 GCA_018397915.1 Birgus latro | reverse complement strand
AGACCATAGTCTGTCTGATAATGGTGAAGCATTTTCCAAGAAACAAGGAAATTGTCACGTGGAGAGCGATGTTTCACGTGCACCGACCTCTGACTGATCTGATGCTGGTATTGGGGCCCTCCCACTGCTTCAAAAGGAAGGAATGGCACATAACATCGGCTCTAAGGCAGAGTTGGACTAGCTTGGAGGTGAGAAACGGCCCTTCTCACCACAACCTAGCACACCGAAGGCTCTCTCTACTCAACCTGGCCCATCATACATGGAGTGATTAGCATGGACGGCTAGCATCACCCTAGGGAGTCTCAGCTTCAGGTGAGTCATCACCCTCGCCCTCCCATACCTCCACCTCAACCTCCACACCTCCTTCCCTCCCCTCCCATGCCACTAGCCATGGCCATGCCCCTTGCCGTGGCCGTGCACATGGCCGTGTTCTAGTCCCTGAGAGGCGTGGGCGTGTGCCATCACGCCGCACCACCCCTGGCGTCGGGACGATGGATATTTCTGTGTGGGTTTGAGCCATCATTACCTTCCTTAGATGAGACAGGGGCAGCTGTGCAATGGGAGCACCTGGAGGCAGGATCAACATCTGTCCTGTCCTTCTTCCTTGCAATATTTTCCACCAGAGTGGTGCAGTTTCTGGTGGATGAAATGAACTTCACCAGGCCATCTCACTGTGGTGGTTTGAGGTGTCAGTGAGTGAAGGCTCAAAAATGAAAGAATGGGTGCCATTGGAGGTGAGGGAAATGTATGTGTGGATCGCTGTCACCACGATAATGGCGCACATGGGAAAACAAGTCATCCATGATTATTAGTCAATGGATGAAATCGTTCACGCACCTGTCTGGCAAATACATGACCCGTGACCGACACCTGGCCGTCCTAAGATTCCTGCATTTTAACAGGGATTTATGGTTCATTGCCTAATGACAGGTTGTCGAAGATTAGGCCCTTTCTGACCATGCTGAAGGATGCATTTATCAGGCTATTTCTGCCATTTCAAAAAGTGATCATAGATGAGTCGCTCCTTCTGTTCCAGGGACGTCTTGATTTTATCCAGTATGTGCCATCAAAACATCAAGTTTTTTGTCCTGTGTGACTGCAAGACTGGATATGTGCTGAATTTGATATTTTATTCAGCAATGGATGTTGATGTACCTAGTGATGACCCTCATGAGTTTTCTGCCTCTGTTGCGAAAGTGCTCATGAACAGGTAAGTCAGCAGGCATCACAGTCTGTTCACGGATAACTATTACACTTCCCCGGCATTGATGAAGTATTTGCATGAGCACGGCATCGGTACCTGTGGAACTGTCCATGCTAAGAGGAGGAATTTTCCATCATTCCCCGAGAAAACAGAGAAAGGTCTCAGCCCAAAAATCTGGGAACATGTTGGGCATCCACTGGTGTCATAAACGGAAGTTCATGTTGACCACAGTGCATATGGGGGTTATGGAGGACACAGGTAAAACGGACTACAGGACCAGGGAACCTGTGCTCAAGACGGATGCCGTCAGTGATTACATCAACTTGCGGCTAGTTGACAAGTCAGACATGCAGATCGGCGGGATAGAATGCGTCTGCAAATCATGCAGATGGTATAAGGAGGCCTTCTTACACCTTCTAGATATCAGCATATTGAACATGTACATATTTTACAGTGAGGTTGTCGGCAAATCTCTTTCTCTTCGCGAGTACGAGAAAGAAGTTGCATGCGAGCTCCTTGCAAAGTATGGGAATGTACAGGAAGGTGGTTCACGGAGAGGACAATACATCAGGTGGTTTCGGAGGACAGGCTAGCATGTGCGCAATACCTATCATGGCACAGTCTCGTCCATTTAGGTCAAACACCTGCGGGCTGACTAGCTACAGGTGCTGTCATGTTTGCACCACAACAACATGTCAGGCCAAAGCACAAAAAGAAGCGTGCTATGAATATACTGAGTGCAAGATAACTGTCCTGAATGCTTCTTCAATTTCCACCGTGAGCAAGACTACTAAGATGAGGTGTTTGGGAGAGAGTAAATAGTGAACACTGTATTACAAGTTATGTGTTAGTTTCTTTGTATTATGTAAGTTACTCTTGGCAAAGTTATTATTTTATTATGCGAAATGTGAAGTATGCGCTCCAAATGTGATATAAAGTGCCATAAGTCCAATAGAACATAAGTTGCCTTGTAAATATAAGCCCAATTTAAAGGAAATCTTATCACAAATGCCTACGTCCCTGTCTATTGCAAGTAAGAAATAAGGAATTCATAATGGTCGTACATGCTTTCTGCGACAGAAATAATATGAGATAAAGACAGTTTTCTCTCACAGTGAATTCCAAGTGCAAAGTTAGGAAATAAGTGAATATCAATCACTTTACATTATATTGTATCAGTGCGATTATCCCACACACCAACAGGGCACAGAGCCAGTTTTATATGGCCAGAAAACCAGAGACGAGCCACTGTACAGGATGATGACTCATACCCATAGCTGTGAGAACAGAAAGTTGGGAAGATTGGTTACTGTATTATAAATTCCACGGCGAAAGATCAGTCATTGTTACAAGTACACTGCTCTCCTTGGAGTGTCGGTGTTACAAACACTAGCCAGAAAGCGCACCACGAGTCCCAGGCCGGGGCCGTGCACAACGACTCAGAGACATCCCACTTAAAACTGTGGAAGTAACCAACCTTCTCTATGTCGCTACTAATCAATGGGAAGACAGACAAACCTGGGGATCCTTCCATTCGCAAGATGATGTGGCGAGTACTATGGTCTTAAGTTGTTTCCCTAACTGCTACAGTTTCTAAGATATTACGGTTTGACAACAAGCTATTTAGGGGAGAATGCCTGAAGGGAGAGGACGGCACTGTTTAAACTAGCCCTTCGTTTGGGGTTAAACGTTCCTAATCACATCCACGCCAGTACCACAACGCTCCTTTGTCTGTCTGCCTTTCCATATAAGTACACATGCGTCTGTAAATAACTAATTTCCACAGCTCTCACTCGCGACCTGTGTACTTCCAGCAGGATCCAAGCTTCGCTTCTGTACTTTTTTTATGTCCATTCTCACTTTCCTATTTCTTTTCAGGGCTTTTAGTGAACCAGCAACCTTTCATCACTGCTGTACCCCTTTAAATATTTCGTCATCTAAACGTCCATCCTTACTCATTACACTACCTAAGTGGTTGAATACCATTATATTCTCCATTTCCTCACAAAGCAGCCTCACTTTGCATTCTTTGACTGTACTTCCCTCAGAGGCCATACCTTCACTCCTATTAACATTCAGTTTTAGATTCCATTTCTCACACTCCCTTGGCAGCTCCCATCCTTCTTTACCTGAAGATAGAGTGACGTCGACAAACAACATTACAAGAAGTTTTCAAATCCTACCCACTCACATTAGGACAACTACAACTACCTCTGCCCTATCTTTTTACCCTCCACTTTTTTTTGGGGGGGTTACTCATCCACATAAAAGTTAAACAACCATGGAGGCATAACACATTCGTGTTTCAGTCCAACATTCATACAAAAGATCTCACTTAAATCACTGTTCACATACACTATATTCCTAGCTCCCTCGTATATACTCTTGACAGCCCTTGGCAGCTTCCCAAAACTTCCTGCTCTGAACCAGTCAGCATGGCCAGATGGCACTTTGATAGGGCAGACTGGGATGGGAGTCTTTCTTCTCCACTGACATCAATTCTACCCAGTCCTACATTAATGACTTAATGAAATATGATAGGCAGTTATTCATACCACCTCAGGAGTTTACTAAAAGACTGGACTCCCCAAAATGGAATGACAGAAACTGTACCACAGAAACGATCCAGAAGTCTTTAGCTTATAAACCTTACTTAAAGTAAAACATAAACAAATCCCCATTGACTTTAACATTGCTGGAAGGCACAGAAAAGCAGTAATAAATCTGTCGAAATTAAAATTCAGCAACCTTATTTTTAAATAATCCTAATGACAATTGAATATTCTGGTCAACTCTCAGCCCTTTCACAAGTAACCTTAATAATTCCTTACCCATTCGCCCACTGAAATCTTCCGACGGAAATATTGTAAATGAGCCTCGTGGAAAAGCTAGCATTCTTGCGGGTTCGTTTGCAAGAAATTCTACTTTAGAGGAAGTCTGTCAGAAAGTTCTTGTTGTAGAACTTTTCTCTCCCGAAATTGCCGCATTAAAGATACACCCTAAATATGTAAAATATATTCTAAACAGTTTACAAACCAACAAAGCTGTAAATCTAGATGGAATTCCTCGAATAGTTTTGGAAAAGTTTTCTCCAGAACTTGCTCCAGTTCAAGCAAAACTATTCGGATTTTGTAGACGTACTTTTTCATTCCCTAATCCTTGGAAAGAAGCAAACATCCGCTTAATTCCACAGAAAGGAAGTTCCTCTTTTCACTCTGACTGCATACCAATAGCTATCACATTTTCTCTTGGTAAAATATTTGAGACTGTCATTATTAAGCACAGTGTTTATAATTTTGAATTCAACGGCTTCATTTGTGAGATACAGTATGGTTTCTGGCACGAAAGATCGCTGTTCATACACTCAGTCTCTTTACTCACACAATGCATCAGTCAGCTGACCAGCATGGAGAAATCAGTGAAGAAGCCCTTGATTTTTCTGAAACTTTTTCATCGTCTGGTACCTTTCACTGTTATCCTAGCTCCAATGTTACGGCCTATAGGCCTAATCTTTTGCTCCACTGATTTCTTCATGTCACAGCAATAGAAAGATGAGAGTAAATGTAGACGATGAATATTCCTATTTTAAGTTAGTGTCAGCGACCCACAAGGATCAGTTCTGGCTCCAACCCCCTTCTTCATTCATATTAATGATCTCTTTTCTGTCACCCATAACCCCAGTCACTCATTTACAAATGACTCAACGTTTCACATACGTTTCCCTGTTACTTAAAAACCCATTCACAAAGTCTGATATCTCTAATTCCAAACTCTGCAACGTAATCTCAATAAATCAAGACTTCTTTAATGGGGTCAAAAATCTATCTATCTATCTATTGCCAGACGCCTAAATCCCGTAGCGGGTGGTCACAAAAAAATCGCCTCCATGTCACCTTGCCCCTCCCCTCCCCCCCTTTTACACCCCTCCCCCCCACCCCCCCACCCCTCTCTCAGATTCCTCTCCACTCCATCCCTCCATCTCATCCTCGGCCTCCCCCTCCCTCTCCCCACCTCCACCTCACGCACATACACTCTCCTCTCTAGTCTCTTTCTCTTAATCCTCTCCACATGGGTAAACGACGTCAGTGTTTATCTCCTACCACCTACTGTCGCATCCACAACACACATCACAACGCCCCTTTGATTCCTCATGTGTCAGTCTGTCTCTCTGTGTAACTTTACATTTTCACTGGTCTCACTCTTGACCTGTGTCCTTCAAACAATGTCCATGCTTCTCTTCCATAGGTTAGGGTTGGTATCACAATACTATCATGCAGCGACTTTTTTACTTGCATGCTCACTTCCCAATTTCATTTCACTTAAAAAAAAAAGAAAAAAAAACTTTCTTCCCTGTTGTACCCTTTCAAGCACTTCACCTTCCAAACTTCCATCCTTGCTCGTCACACTACCCAAGTACTTGAATGCACTCACATTTTCCATTTCCTCATCCTCCAACCTCACTGTACATTCAGTGACTTCATTTCTCTCGAAGACCATAATTTTACTCTTCCCTACGTTCGCCTATACATTCCGTTTTTTACACACTCTCCCAAACTCATTCACCAAAGCTTGCACTTCCCCTCCGTCTGCACTTAACAATACAGTATCGTCTGCAGACAACAGTACAGGAAATTTTCAGGTGCTGCCCATTCTCATTAGGGCTGCTGCAGCATCCACTGTCCTACCCTGTATCTCTTATAAAACCATAACCACATGCAAATTGAAGAACCACGGAGACAACACACATCCCTGTTTCAGTCCAACATTCAAATGGAAAAATTCACTTAGTTCACCATCCACACCCAGTGCAGCCTTTGCACCCTCATACATACTCATCACGGCATTCAGCAGCTTCCCATTTACTCCATATATTCTTAATATTTTCCACATTCCTTGTCAATCCACTCTGTCACATGTTTTTTCCAAATCCAAGAAGGCCTCATTCGACTTCTTTCCTTTCTCTTGAAACTTTACCACTAAAGAACAAAGGATGAATATCCGATCTGCACATCTTCTTCCCTTCTTAAAATCTCCCTGTTCTTCAGCCAATTCCTCTGATATTTCCCTAACTCTATCAATAAGTATCCTACCATATACCATTTGTATTTCACTAAGAAGACAAATGCCTGTATGATTACAACACACTTTTTCCTTTTTTCCATTGTACAGGTAAATATTTATACCTGACCTCGAATCCTCCAGGACTCTTCCTTCCTGCCAGGTCAATCTGCACATCTTCCATATCCATTCTACTACTATCTCTCCCCCATACTTCAGCATTACACAACACACTTTCCCAATTTTGACTTTCTTCATTGTTTCCATTACTTCCACCCTACTGATCTCTTCTCTCCTCTCAACTCACTCCTCGCAGCCATTCCCCAGCCACTTATGCTCGCATTACTTTCATTATATTTAACAGTTCTTCAATGTGTTCCCTCCATCTGCTCACTTTTTCTCCCTTCTCCACCGTCATTCTACTGTTTTAATCTTTCACCTCACTACTAACTGCTTTATCAATCTGTCTAACTCTCTTGACATCCTTCCAGAATATTCTCTTACATTCCCTCCACTTTATACTCAGAGTGCATCCAAATGCCTCATCCACTCTCTTCTGACCCTTTCTTATTAATCTTTTCACCTCTCTCTTCCTGTTTACATAAAACTCTCTTCCGTCTCTCAACTTCCAACATGCCTCTGCTTCCCATCCACTCGCTATATGCTTTCTTCTTTTGCTCCACAGCTTGTCTCACCTCTATTCCACCACGCTGTTCCTTTCACCCCCTTTCATGTTCCCTTCCACAGCTTGTCTCACCTCTATTCCACCACGCTGTTCCTTTCACCCCATACACCACCTCACATGCAATTTTCTTGAATATCCTACAGACACCTTCCACCTTCTTTATCTGCTCGAAAGCATATTTACCCAATTGCTCCTCCACTTCTCTCTTATATTCTGCCTTTTTCCCATCCTCTTGCAATCTTTCTACCCTCCCTCCTGCCCTTCTCCTGTTCATCCATTGCATTTGTACCTTGTCTTTCACCAGTATACTCTTGCATCCAAAACATACCTTCTCATTTCCACATCCAAACACACATAATCAATCATTACCCTCTGCTCATTCAGTTAACCACTCACCTTTCTCATCACTCTCCATGTATACCTGTGAATCATTTAGTGCCTAAAGAGGGTACTGGCTATCACCATCCACCTCCTTGCACAACGGTTCACTAAAGCACTGCTGTAGTAACGACGATTTTTGACTCCCGTGTAATGATGAGAAGCCACCAGTGTAGAACTCAGAATTTTTCTCACCAGTGTAGAGCAGGCGACCGATGCACCACACCGCAATGATCAAAGACTTAGGGATTATGCTGCCACCACCAAGCATAATGCTGGGAATTTATTCCACCAGGGAAATGATGAGGATTTTTGACACTTTAGAGATGTAGAGAAATAGGGTAGTGTGATCTTATTAAAGAGTGTGTGAGTAAGAAGATATTAGCACACCTTGCGGGCCACTCAGCCTCACGAATTTTATTCCTTAGAGGATGGTATAACTCAAATTCAAAGGGACTTAACCAAAAATTTACTAAATAATAACAACAAAGAAAAACAAGTAATTACAGGAACAAAAACAGATTACTTTTCGAGTTATGAATGGACAAGAACTGAAAGATAAATTACTACTCGTACTGAGAATGACCCTAGGCAGACTAAAATATAATCAGGATCAATAATTTTAAGGAATATGAATCTTCACAATTGAATAAATACTCAGAATGATATTATAACACACGAATATAGTAATCTCCACAACTGAGTAAATACTCAGAATGATATTAACACACACGAATATAGTAATCTTCACAACTGAATAAATACTCAGAGTGATATTAACACACACACGAATATAGTAATATTCACAACTGAATAAATACTCAGAATGATATTATCACATGTGAATATAATAATACCGTGGTCACAGGTGGACTCTGCGGGAATTCAAAAGATTCAGATATACCAAATGGATGGATAATTCAAATGGACCAGCCGATATTCACCTCGATGACGTGAATTAGGGAAGGAGGGATTTTAGTGTAAACGGGCGAAGGCAGTTAGGTGAGCTGAGAGGCTTCAGAGCACACTCGTTTTGTAAACGATACGAAGGGCAGCGGCAATCTGCACGATGGAGATACGAGCGATGATCTGATCAATCAGTACTAGAGGGACAAGGGGGAATATTACCAAGTTAATTCACTGATGTATATGAGGATTTACACTACACAAATACGAAAGGGAGGAGGAATATAGGGATCTTAAACACTGACCTGCACGATGGAGATAGGAACAATGATCTGATCTTCTCACGCTCCTCTCAGACTTTTATAAACTTCTGTCCCAGTGTCAGAGAGTTGGCTATGACTCTAACTGACTACTTTGCAACATTAATGTCTCTTCAAAAATCTCTAACGAATATGAACAATACTTTTGCACTTGACGCACATAGAGAATTGACTTACAATGTTTAAAATTTTTAAAATAAGTGTATGACATCTTTTTACATCGAAGCCGAGATGAGAGAGAATTTGAACAATCTATCGCTATGCTGGTGCTGTTGGGCCTACATGACTAACACGTGTGTGACAACGCAAATTTTGTGGTTACAAATGACTAATCAGCAAATAGAATTTAGATAAAATTCAATTCATTACTACATAGTTTCAAAAGGGGAATACTATTGACACTGATATATCAACCTCTAGTTTAGAGCATGAAGACAGACATTCGGATGGTTAAACCCTTGCTAAAGTTACGATGCTATGCGCGTCCGGTGGGAATCGGCTGATCCATATGCATAAAGTTAATCACATTCATACAAATGCTCGATTCAGTATCATCAGTAGTAGAGTCATGGTCACATTATGAATATCAACAAAGACTAAATTTGAAAATGTAACTTAATGGCTAGACATTGCATTGCTTAGAAAAAAAAATATTTAGGTTTCAAGGTTACACTTACACTACACTTATGCTTATACTACACTTAGATTACACTTAAAATTACAGCACTACACTGCCATTCTTGTATACCCCTTCAGGCACATCCAATTCACCAAACACTCCATCCACCTTCACATTCCATGCTTACTTTTCTATTCATAACACCAAGCAAAAACACTCTCTCATTTGTATCCAACTTTTCCATGCACACTTCCACATTTGCCAATAACTCTTCCTTCGCTCTGTCTCCATGATCTTGTGTTTGCGCAAACACGCACACAGTCGCCCACATTTGTATTCCTACTTTCAATCTTACCCACACAAACTTTGAACGAACTGATCCATACTCTCATATTCTTCATCCATCTCTTGCACACATCATTACATACACCCTCTTTTGCCCTCTCATTTTTACCTACTCCCGCACATATACCCCATCCACATTCCCATTCTCTCACACTCTCACACCGTTTAGTCTCAGTCAATCCACATACAATATGTCCACTTTTGCACACTGTAGCACCTGGACAATCTCTCTCTCTCTCTCTCTCTCTCTCTCTCTCTCTCTCTCTCTCTCTCTCTCTCTCTCTCTGTCACTTTTACCTCGTTATTCGCTCCTCTTACATTTCACTGTGCAATCCATACCATGTCCATTGTCCGGTCCTTGGTCGTCACCTATGGTCTGTCCAAGTCAGAGGCATTTTGTTTGTATTTTTAGTTATTTGTTTTCTGGGGAGGAGCACTAACCCTCCACCAAACCACTTGCTGACAAATAGGGAACACGTGTTGGCTGGTTTACAGGATATCATTTTGCTTGTCACTCAATGTAGAGTTACCCCAAAGTAGAGTATCACTACAGTGTGTGAGTGGATGATGGGCATCCCCACCGACCACACAAAGTACATTCTTATTTATTGCTAGAAAAAATAAATATGCCCACTTTATTAATACACAGACATTGCATAATATCTATATTACCTTCAATTCAACCAATACTCCTGTTTCTGAAATTATTAACCCGCCCAGTCCCACCGACGAACGATGCACGTCACAACTTTTTTCACGCTCAGACCCACAGATGTGCATCCTGTCAGTCAGTTGCAAGGCCCGTCGTTTGCACATTTTTCAAGATTCGCGGGTGATTTTTGGTAGGGATATGTGGGAGACCTTCCTCTACCTGCTGTCATGCGGGGATACTGCCTGGCCCCACCTGACCCCCCCTTCCCCCCCACACTCGGCAATTCACCTATTAGCAGTAACCTGGCCAGTTAAGACATGTTGCCCCACGGTCACTCCAATAACGAAATTCACGGTGAAAATGATTCCTGAGGTGGAGGACAAAGAAACAAAGAAGCTAGAGGGAGAAACAAACAGAAGTGATGAGGTGGTAATGTCGTAAAGAAAGGTGCCATATGCTTGTGTTTTGGGTGAGTGAACAAGGCTTTTATCGCCTGTATTATTGTGTGAAAACAAATATAGACTTGTACTGCACATAAATTCGTACCAGATAAATAAATAAATAAATACGTAATTCAAAGCGGCTTGAATTAGTTAACCTTTCCATAGTTCGTTTTCTTTGTAGCCAGGTACCCTGAGAAAGAAGGAAAATGTAAGGCTGACTGACACCTGCACCAACATTTATATGCTCAGGAGGGAGATTTCTCTATGAATTTTCGATGTTTCTCACCAAAAGCGGAGGTTTGAGCCCCCCCCTAAAAAAAAAAAAAGTTGAAAATCGGTAGGGTCCTGAGGGTGTGTTGGGTAAAAAATTGGTCGGGACCGGGTGGGTTAAAATCCTCGCTGTTTCGGTGAGCAATACCCTCGTTTGATCCTCTCACATTAGATGACCTGGTAAAACTACCTCAAAGAAACCTGGATTATTGTATAGAATCTGTAACTATTCCTCTGACGGGCAGTTATTTATAATTTATAAGTCATGCGTGCTTCCAGCTCAAATATTGCTTAAGTTTGTGGAGTTGATGTAGAAAGGCTGT
>JAGKTI010035723.1:0-11203 GCA_018397915.1 Birgus latro | reverse complement strand
AACACACACTCCATCAATTCCTGGGGCTTTCCCCATTTTAACTTTCTTCATTGCTTCCACCACTTCCATCCTGGTGATTTCTTCCTCTCTTCTCACAACCCTCCTTCTCCCTGCCATTCCCCAGCCACTTATACTTGCATTACTTTCATTCTCTATGTTCAACAGTTCATTGAAGTGTTCTCTCCATCTGTTTACTTTTTCTCCCTTCTCCACTAGTAATCTACCATTTTTATCTTTCACACCCCCACTGCCTTCGTTGGCACCCTGTCTAGCTCTCTTTACCTCCTTCCAGAACATTTTCTTACATTCCCTCCACTTTGCACTCAAATTCCTTCCAAATTCCTCATCCACTCTCTTCTTACTCTCTCTTACTAATCTTTTCACCTCTCCCCTCCTCACTACATATAACTCTCTCGTCCGTCTCTCAGCTTCTTCGTTGCCCCTGTTTCTCATCCACTCATTATATGCTTTCTTCTTTTGTGTCACAGCCTCTCTCACCTCTTCGGTCCACCATGCTGTTCCCTGAACCCCCTTTCGTCTCCTCTTCACCCCACACACCACCTCACATGCTGCACAGATTTCTTCTGTCAATACCTTACACACACCCTCCACGTCCCCCATCTGCTCCAATCTATATTTACCCAATCGTTCCTCCACTTCCCTTCTATATTCGGCCTTTATTCCATCCTCTTGCAACTTTTCTACCCTCCTTGTAACAAATACTTCCTCCTGTCTTTCCCTTCTTCTCTTCCTCCATCTTGTTTGGATTCTGATTCTGGCCACCACCAAGTGGTGGTCAGAAAGTCCACTCCCCCAACCTCTATATACTCTTGCGTCCATTATACATCTTCTCATCCTTTCATCCACACACACATAGTCAATCATTGCCTTCCGTTCATTCATTCCCCCGTCCTCTCTTCTCACCACTCGCCATGTATACCTATGGATCATTTTGTGCCTGAAGAGGGTATTGGCTATCACCAACCCCCTCCCAGCACAAATGTCCACTAAAGCACTGCCATTCTCATCCATCTCTGCAGGCACACCCCACTCACCAACCACTCCATCCACCTTCTCATTCCCTACTTTTCCATTCATATCTCCAATCAGGAACACTCTCTCATTCCTTTCAAACTTTTCCAAGCAGGCTTCCACATTTGTCCAAAACTCTTCTCTCACTCTACTTACACGATCTTGCGTTGGCGCATACACGCACACAATTGCCCACATTTGTAGTCCAACTTTCACTCTTACCCACACAATCCTTGACCCAATTGATCCATACTCTCTTACATTCTCCTTCCACCATATTTATCAGGTCAGTGACTAACCTCACCCCAGTATCTCCTGAGGCCTTCAACATTTCGGCAGTCAACCCAGACACACCTGCCACCTTCCCCACCCACATCCTGCCTATTGCCTGACTCACAGTAGCAGGGTCAATCAAAGGCCAATTATTTATATTGGCACTTGAGAAAAGTTATGAGGCAAATGGGATATTGTCTCGTGTTAGAAGGAATTGGTGGGGGTGAAGCAGGATGGTGGCCATGATGCTTTTCGTGAATGAAAATACTGTATCTTCTTTTGTGTTTCACATATAACCTTTGTTGAGTCTAAACCTTGCTAAAATTATATTGTGTTATGCAACAAATTGTTTTTAGTAACATTTTAGAAAAGCTAAGAGGCAGAAGGGATATTGCCACAATCTAAAAGGAATTGGTGGGGTGAAGCAAGATGGAGGCCATGATGCTTCATGTATGAAAATATCTTCCTGTGTGTGTTACAAATGGCCCTTATCGAGTCTAAACCATACTAAAATTATACTGTGTTATGCAGTTAATTATTTTTAGTGCCATTTGAGAAAGGTTAAGAGACAAAAGGGATTTTGCCCATAGTTAGAAACTGGTGGGGTGAAGAAAGATTGTAACGATAGTGCTTTTCATGTATGAAAATTTCTTATCAGGGGGAAGACTATATGTCAATTTTTGGAGTTTTACTTTTTTCAGAATGGCTTGGGCCCCAGTTAGTCTGTTCTAGTGAGGTTTTACTGTATATATCAATATATAACATGAACATGTTAATCAAGTTGCCAGAGGTTGTAATCTGTGAGACAGCTGCTGAATACACATTGGCTCATAACACTGGTTCGTGCTATAGTCTTATCTTGTGTTGATGTATTGTAACCTGTTATGGATTGGCCTCCCAAATAATCTGTTAAAGAAGGTTCAGTGTCCGTTGAATAGAGCAGCATGGCTTATCTTTGGTCTTCCCCCAAGAACCCCGACCAGCTCATTTCAAACTGAGTTACACTGGTTGCCAGTAAAAGCTAGAATTGAGCTTAAACGGTATTTTATTACTTTTAAGATTCTTTAGTTTGATGAATCATAGGAACTTGTTGAATTGTTAAAACTTCAGTCAGCACACCCAGGTGTGTTGTTAACCCCTTCACGTCCATGCCACAGGGCATCACGTAGCCCGCCCATCGCACCCACCTGACCATAAATGTGCATAAAAAGTACTTCACGGAAAATACTTATTTTGTCTTCAGTAAAGTGTTATTACTGTACGTTCCTTTCCTTATAAATTTAACATATATAACATATACTGTATATTCATTACATACACACAGCTGACTGTAAGTTGGGAGGTATGGCGGAGGGGCTTGATGAAGTAAGTGTTGGGGTATTCTTCAGTCATCACACCCAGGTGTGTTGTTAACCCGCCGAGTCCCACCGACGTACAATGCACGTCCCTACTTTTTTCCGTGGACAGACCCACTGATGTGCATCGTACATCACTCAGTTGCAAGGCCCATTGTGTGCACATTTTTCAACATTTGTGGGTGATTTTTGGTAGGCATATGTGGGAGACCTTCCTCTACCGGCTGTCAAGCGGGGATACTACCTGGCCCCACCTAATCCCCCCTCCCCCCCACACTGGGCAATTCACCTGTTAGCAATAACCTGGCCAGTAAAGGTATGTTGCCCCACGGTCTCTCCAATGATGGAATTCACAGTGAAAGTGATTCCTGAGGTGGACGACAAAGAAACAAAGAAGCTAGAGGTAGAAACAAACAGAAGTAATGAGGTGGTAGTGTCGTAAAGGAAGGTGCCATATACTGGGGTTTTGGGTGAGTGAATAATGCTTGTATCGCCTATATTATTGTGTGAAAACCAATATAGACTTGTACTACACATAAATTCATACCAAATAAGTAAATAAATACATAATTTAAAGTGTCTTGAAATTGTTAACCCTTCCATAGTTTTTTTTTTTTTTTAGCCAGGTACCCTGAAAAAGAAGGAAAACGTAAAGTTGAATGACACTTGTATCAACATTTTTAAGCTCAGGAGCACGATTTTTCTATGAATTTTCGATGTTTCTCACCAAAAGCGGAGGGGTGAGCCAAAAAAACAAAAAGTCGAAAATCGGTCGGGATCTGGGGGTAGGCTGGGTAAAAAACCAGTCGGGACTGGGCGGGTTAACCCCTTCACGCCCATGCTGCAGGGCGTCATGTGGCCCGCCCATCCAACCTTTCTGACCATAAACATGCATAAGAATACTTCACAGAAAATACCTATTTTGCCTTCAGTAAAGTGTCATTATGTTCCCTCTCCTTATATATGTAACATATATAACATATATATTCATTACATACACACAGCTTGCTTAATGTAAGTCAGGGTGTATGATGGAGGGGCTTGATGAAGTAAGTGTTGGGGTGTTCTAGATTTTTCTAGGCTTTTGTGACACATTACTTGGCCCTGGCTGTGATTCCTCTGCCATTTCAGTGCGTCACACCTTGAAGTGGTCCATGGAGCACAGACCTGGATCCCCAGGGCACCCAGGGCAGTAGTAGGCAGTTTCCTTTCTCTTCTTTTCCTTCTTGATGCACACTTGGCGTCTCTTTTGCTTCCCTGACTTCTCATGGTGGACCCAGGCATGACACAGCTCTTTTACTTTGACTGCTTTCATAGGCCTTTTCCTTTTCATGGCCTTCTCCTGTCTGATGAGAGCCTCGGCACCATGACAGTGCTCACACAACCACTGCTGACTGACATCCATTATGTACTGAAGATATTCCCCTTTGTACCGAGAGCCATTTCTGTACACAATGAATGAATTTAGGAGAATGTGAAAAATGAAGTGAATCCCAAGTTTCTTGAACCAGTCAAGGCTCTTGTTTTGAAAGGCATATGGCTCCAGTAATTGGTCAGCCATATCTACGCTTCCCATTCTACTGTTGTATTTCTCAGTATGCAGGGGTTTATTGTAGAACACAGTTTTGTCTCCGAAGTATGTCTTACATTTCTCAACCGTGCTAGCTCTATATTTTGTGGTAAGTACTGTAACTTAAATTTTGTCTTGGTACTTCACAGTGAGGGTATTTCCTTGTCTTGCAAACACTGATTGGTGCCTCTCTAACCCTTCTGTCATAATACTCATGGGAGGCCCTCTACCGCTTCTCACCACTCCAGTCGTCATGGTTTTATGTGTTAGCAAGTAATCACTAAGTCGGAGACTGGTATACCAGTTATCTGTCACGATATGTCGACCATGGTGTAATAAATCCTTCATGAGGTTAACAACAATGTTTTCTGATATGGTGAGGTTTTTTGCTGCGGGGTCTTCTACTTTGAACTTTCCCTTGCTTTAGTAGATTTCAAAATTCCAGGAATAGCCATCACATCTCTCACCAGACGGACACAATACAAACACTTTGATGCCAAAACGTGCTCTTTTTGTTTTTATGAACCATCTAAATGCAAGACATCCCTTCCACAAAATTAGTGTCTCATCAGTTGCAACATGCTTGCCTGGTCACATCATTGATTGACATCTCTCCCTTAGTAGCTCCAAAAAGGGTTTAATCCTGGTGCATTGGTCATTTCTCTTCTCAGTCATAGCAGAGGAAAACCTCAGGAACATCAAAATTGTAAAAAATCTGTTCCTGCTCATCACATCACTACAAAATATTTTTGGACCTCTATAATGCACATTTTGAGACCAGTACATGTGCATATCTGGGTACTGTAACACCCCCATCACCATCAATAGTCCTATGAAAACATGCAATTCATGAGTTGTAACTGGTCTCCATATTAGACCATGTACTTTACTTATACTAGGATTCACAGCCCAGTACACATCAGCCCTCTCATTCACCCATGAACACAATTTTGACATCACATCATCATCAAGAAAATGACTATAAGCAGCCCCAGGGGTAGCAAAAGTAGGGGACCTTGTATCTTGGGCAGCACCGTCACTGAAGGCAAGAATGGCATCTACCCAGTAGTCTGCAAAAATGTCCACCAGAAAACTCCACCCACTCTCCTCAATTGGGTCATCTTCCTTCCATAATTCAGTATCACTCAGTGATAACTCACTGTCAGTACTATCATCCTCACTGGACTCCCCTGGCACATACAACATCAGAATATTCGTCACTACTGTCTGACATGGCTACATATTTCTGAAAACAATTACAGAAAAAAAATTACAATAAATTCCCAATATCGCAATGCATGGATATGCCTATCGATGTAATCCTACCTCCACGAGTGCAGATGACAAACTGAGAAGCCGAGTACAAAGTAGGAGCCAATAAAACTCCATGGTGAGCAGTGACGTTTCAGGTGACATCACTTGTCTGAGCTGTCATTGGTTGGTGGGTGGAGCTTATTTTTCTTTCCCAGTGAGGTATACCAGGCTCAGAGAATGCATATAGACCAATAAACCACATCTCGGTACATTCAGATGTTATGGGACGTAAAAGGCTATGTCATGTGCGGCATTACTGAGCACTTTGCGAACATAAATACAAACGTCCTGGGCGCGAAGGGGTTAAGAAGTGATGATGATTCCTTGCGTCTTGATGAGCCCACAGCTGTTCATCAGTTGTCTTTCCCTGATCGGTCTTTTTCCTGTACATCCCCTCGGCTATATAATAAATACCCATTATTCATGAGACAGTTGACTTCTGTTGAATCTTTCAAAGGAGAGCTCAAAGCCTTTCTCATTTCAAGTAGCTACAAATAGGGGAGAGGTGTTGTGAAGAAGGATTATAAGATTTAATTGTCACTTTTTTTTTTTTTTGGAGTGTATATGAATGATGTCACAATTCTTGTCATTGCAAAAGTGTAAATGAGTGTTGAGAACTACTGAATTCTTTAGGTTGACATTTTTGAGAAGCAGATCAGATTAATATTGTCGTTCATATCGTATCATATCATTTATAAAGGCCCCAGCATTCTTTCAAGTATCAGCCTTTGTCACCTAATGGTGGCATTCCATGTCATTTGATCTCTGGCAGCCACCCAGTTAATTTCCTTATCTCTTGAGGCCACACTCTGCGACCTTGTCCCAGGTCTTTTTCGATCTACCTCTCACAACCCTGCCCCAAACATTCACTCTTCTCACCTTCCGCACCCAATTGTCATCCTGCATCCTTTCACATACCCAAACCATCTCAAGCTGCCCATGCTCACCATAACACCAATAAACTCCTGTCCCGTCCTTCCTCTCAACTCTTCAGACATTAACGTAGCTCCCCAGGCCTTGCATTGAGGGACACACTCCACATTCATCTAATCATTACCTGTCCCCACCACGGAGGGGCTTGGGGATGGGTATTGTTTTCACTCTGTTTGTCTGTCTGTATGTCTGTCTGTCTATTAACAACTTTACGCAAAAACTACTGGTGTGATTTTGACTAAAATTAGGGCTGTGACCTTATGATCACCTAATAAAATATTGGGCCAAATTGGGCCAAGGCCTAGGCTGTAGGCCCCCCCTCCCCCTCAAAAAAAGTTTTTTCACCATAACTCCTTTCAAATTTGTCATATCAACATGAAACCAAAACCAAAGGTGCATCTTTAAAATCTGCATCCAATGACACACCTCAATACATCAGGGAGCTGAGCCCTCAGTTAGTGGCATGGGGGGCAGTGTAATGAGGGTTGGGCCTAAAATTTCAAATGGGCATAAAATTGTACATTTTCACCCGATTTACCCAAAATTTTTTTTTTTTTTTTTTTTTTTTGTGTGTGTGTTTTATACGTCAGAATTGAATGAACGGAAGGCAATGATTGATTATGTGTGTGTGGATGAAAGGATGAGAAGGTGTGTAATGGATGCAGGAGTATATAGAGGTTGGGGGAGTGGGCTGTCTGACCATCACTTGGTGGCGGTCAGAATCAAGGTCCAAACAGAAATGGGGGAAGAGAAGAAGGGAAGGACTGGAGGAAGTAGTTCTTACAAGGAGGGTAGAAAAGTTACAAGAGGATGGAATAAAGGCAGAATCTAAAAGGGAAGTGGACGAGCAATTGGATATATATAGATTGGAGCAGATGGGGGACATGGAAGGTGTTTCGTTTCGTTTCGTTTTTGAAGGCTCCAACATGCTTGCATGTGTCGGCCTTGGTCACCTAATGGCAGGTCCCCATGCTGCTCGATCTTTGGCAGCCTCCCTGTTCAGTCCCTTAACCCTTAAGTCACACTTAATGACCTCGTCCCATGTCTTTCTCGGTCTACCCCTCCCAACCCCTCCCCCAATAGTAACACTTCTCACCCTCTGTACCCAATTATCATCCCCCATCCTCTCCACATGTCCAAACCACCTCAGCCTACCTCTCCTTATCACAACATCAATACACTCCAGTCCCATCCTACCTCTCAACTCTTCCATCGTAAACCCAGCCCCCCCAGGCCTTGCACGCAGGGACGCACTGCACATCCACCTAATCATTGTCATTTCTGTATGTTTAAACCTGCAAATATCCTCTTCCTTTACTGCCCAGGTCTCACTACCATACAGCATCACACTCCTAACACATGCTGCATACAAAGACCCCTTAACACGTAAGGAGAGTCCCCTCGATGTCAGGAGAGGCAACAGCTCCCTGAACTTCTTCCAACCACTTCTCACCCTAGCAACCGAGCTAACTTCAGCCCCACCTCCGGCACATAACATGTCTCCCAAATAACAAAACTCCTCCATACACTCAAGAGACTCACCAGCAAGTTCAACCCTCTCATGCCTAACAGTCTCCATCTGCTCTTCCCGACACGCCGCACACATGAAGTCAGCATCATCTCGCACTCTGCCTCTAATACCACTACATCTCTTGTGCAAGATATTCATGTGAGGTGGTGTGTGGGGTGAAGAGAAGACGAAAGGGGGCTCAGGGAACAGCATGGTGGACTGAAGAGGTGAGAGAGGCAGTGGCACAAAAGAAGAAAGCATATAATGAGTGGATGAGGAACAGGGGCGTCGAAGAAGTTGAGAGACGGAAGAGAGAGTTATATGTAGAGAGGAGGAGAGAGGTGAAAAGATTAGTACGAGAGTAAGAAGAGAGTGGATGAGGAATTTGGAAGGAATTTAAGTGTAAAGTGGAGGAAATTTAAGAAAATGTTCTGGAAAGATGTAAAGAGAGTTAAACAGGGTGCCAACGAAGTTAGCTGGGGTGTGAAAGATAAAAATGGTAGATTACTAGTAGAGAAGGGAGAAAAGGTGAACAGATGGAGAAGGAATTGTCGAACATAGAGAATGAAAGTAATGCAAGTACTGTATAAGTGGCTGGGGAATGGCTGGGAGAAGAAGGGCTGTGAGAAGAGAGGAAGAAATCATTAGGATGGAAGTTGTGGAAGCAATGAAGAAAGTCAAAATGGAGAAAGCCCCAGGAATTGATGGAGTTTGTGGTGAAATGCTAAAACATGGGGGAGAGATAGTAGTAGAGTGGATGTGGAAGGTGTGCAGATTGGCCTGGGAGGAAGGTAGAGTCCTTGAGGATTGAAAGGCAGGTATAATTATTCCCCTGTACAAAGGAAAAGAAGTGTGTGGTAATCATAGGGGCATTTGCCTTCTTAGTGTAATAGGAAAAGTGTACGGTAGGATACTTATTGACAGAGTTAGGGAAATAACAGAGGAATTAGTTGGAGAAGAACAGGGAGGTTTTAGGAAAGGAAGAGGTTGTGTAGATCAGATATTCATTCTTAGATCTTTAGTGGAGAAGTTTCTAGAGAAGGGAAAGAGGTTGTATGCAGCCTTCATGGATTTGGAGAAAACATATGACAGGGTGGATAGACAAGTATTGTGGAAAGAATAAAGAATATATGGAGTAGATGGGAAGTTGCTGAAGGCCATGAAGAGTATGTATGAGGGTGCTAAAGCTGCAGTGCGTATGGATGGCGAACTGAGTGAATTTTTCCATTTGAAACTTGGATTGAAACAAGGATGTGTCATGTCTCCGTGGTTGTTCAATCTGTATATGGATGGGGTTATAAAAGAGATACAAGGTCGGGCAGTGGATGTTGGAGCGGCCCTGGTTAGAGAGGGCAGGGTTTGGAAACTCCCTGTACTGTTGTTTGCAGATGATACCGTGTTGTTGAGTGAAGACGAAGGGGAGTTGCAGGGCTTGGTAGATGAGTTTGGGAGAGTGTGTAAGAAACAAAATCAAAAGATGAATGTAGGGAAGAGGAAAGTGATGGTCTTCGAGAGAAGTGAAGTCAGTGAATGTACATTGAGATTGGATGGGAAGGATATGGAGAATATGAGTGCATTTAAGTACTTGGGTAATGTGATGAGAAAGAATGGAAGTTTAGTGGGTGAAGTGCTTGAAAAGGTGCAGCAGGGAAGAAAGGTTGCTGGTTCCTTGAAAGCAGTGATATGAAACAGGGAAGTGAGCATGGAAGTGAAAAAGCTGCTACATTACAGTATTGTGATACAACTCTTACGTATGCCAGTGACGCTTGGACCCTGTTGGAGGGACTGAAGTCAAGAGTGAGAGCAGTGGAAATGATTTATTTGAGAGAAGCATGTGGAGTCACATGGAGAGACAGACTGACAAATGAGGAAGTGAAGAAGCATTGTGGTGTGGATGTGGATGTGATAGGATGCATTAGGAGAAACACATTAAGATGGTTTGGGCATATGTAGAGGATGGAGAGTGAGAGACTGATGAGGAGAGTGTATGCGAGTGAGGTGGAGGGTGAGAGAGGGAGAGGGAGGCCGAAGATGAGATGGAGGGATGGAGTGGAAAGGTATATGAGAGAGGGAGGTGTGACATGGGAGCAGGGCAGTGAAATGGCGGGAGATAGAGCGACATGGAGGTGATTTCTTTGTGGCCACCCTGGACGGGATTAAGCCGTCTGGCAATAGATCGATAGATAGACTAATATGCCTACTGAGGACGGGTTTGCTGTGCCTTGGCACCGTGTCTTGTTGCAATTTCTTTATGTTTGAGCATATGAATATCCTCATTCTTCTTCTTATTATTATTATTATTATTCAACTTTGCACAAATGCAATGCTCCTGTGGTAGAGGTAAAGCCCATTAATACAAGTTAGTCCTCATGTTAAGTCAGAGATGTGTTTGGAAGTTTTACAAAATTTTGATAGAACTGGTGCTATAATTATCAAAAACTGGCAAATCAGACTTATACTTAGCACTGGAATTTCAGTTTGCCAAGATGAACATATAAGAAAAACACAGTGAAGACTTGTGATGTTGTACTCTCTTGTACTTTGCCATTTCCCATGGGATGTTGAAGGGAGCAAGAGTTTGACTGTATAGAATAATATGTTATTTTCCTTCACCCCCAGCACATTCAGATGAGCCTAGGGTCATAGCAATAAACTGTAGCCTTCATGGACAGAACCGCACTCAACTTTACAACTTCTATAGGATGTTGACGGATACAAGAGTGTGACTCGAGAGAGTCTGCAAGCATGGATGATGTCACTGCGGAACCATGGAGTCACAGATTGGATGGTTGTCCTGTTGGAGGCACCAGACATGCGAAAGGGCAACAAGCTCCTGCCTCGAACAACTGTTCTTGACAAGATCAAGAATGAGTTTGGGGGTAAACAAGCTGAGAGGTGAGAATTGTGGTACTGTACACTGTAATAAAAGAATAGTAACAGTGCACATGTAATGTTAAGCAGTAAGGCACGACAGATGAGGACAGTTGCCAAATGATTGATGATTATATCCCATGTTAGTAAACTTACTTTCATTAGGATGCCCAAGTAGGCTGTTGCTTACTTATGGCATATCTTGGCTTGTATAGTTATATGCATATGGAGATAATATTAGAGATAGGCCATTCTGAGCTTTATTGCTCTTCTGGGATATCACTGAACTCGCTTTGTCCACTAAATTTTTTTTATAGAGTGCACTTGTTATGTCTCTCTCTCTCT
>JAGKTI010035722.1:0-11203 GCA_018397915.1 Birgus latro | reverse complement strand
CCACACCGTCCACTGCCCTACATGGCAGCACATCCACATACACCAAGGAACATCAAAACAACACCCAGCACACGATCTCATACACAAATACTGTCATCTCTCCCCCCTTGCCTGCCTAAGACTGGCTTCCAGAAGCAAATCCATACTCAAATCACTCACCGCTCTATTCAGTCACTTAAAGACAACACACTGCATGTACGGCCTCCTGATATCCACCCTTCTGAATCCTATCTCCCTCATGAGGACAGGGTCCACCTGGCCAGGCTGTTATGTGGTCATCGTCCAGCCCTCTTGAGTTATCAGAAGAGCCTGGATGACTCCATCGCTGGCATCTCCCCGGGATGCAACACAGCACCCTATACTATTAAGTATATTATGGAAGACTGCATTGTACACAATCACCTGCACCAGCAACACAACATACACTCCTTGAGAGCTCTGTGGGAAAGCCCAGTCTCAGCTGTGGCCTTCCTTAGGGACTCGGGCAGTTCGGCCAGACTGCCTAGGGAACAGCTACTACTATTACCCCTCAAACTCACTTTCTTCAGAGTTGTCAGAGGCTTGTCTTGGTGAGGTAGGTGTTGCTGATATGTCAGCCCAGGAGGACAGAGGTGATGGGTTAGGAGCCAGGATCATGAAAGGGGTCATCAGCTGTTGGGTGAAATTATTTTCTACAGTAGCTGTGCTCTCTGCTGAGTGAGTAGTTGATTAATGTCTATATGTATATGCATTTCCTCTTGCTTGTCAGCATCAGGAATAACTTCATGCAGAGATTCCTTCAGCTGGTCTGCTGCCTCCTTATTCTTGCCGTCATGTTGGTCCTCTCTCTGGAGACAGCTGGATAGACGTGGGGAGAAGCTTCTATCTTCCATGATGAATCGCTTCTCTTGTAACAATTCCATTTTGCTTTGATATAACATGGCATCTTTGATATGCTATTAAATCTTTCCAGAAAATTTTCAGTAATGTAATGTTCTTCCTGGTTCTTTCTACTGTACAGTAGTCAGATCCTGTTTTATACCAACTCAGTCTTCCAGCTGTAACTCCTCCATCACTGCCTTCCAGTCTGCAGTGCATTGCATTGTATCATATGCCCTATAATAACATGAACCCTTGAATGTTGTTGTTATTTCATAGTCCAAGGGCTGCCAGTGATTGTATTTGTTGGTAGGAAAATAATTTGAATAGCTAGGTGGCTGCCAGCCAAGTAGGCTGTGACTTTGGTAATATTTTTCTCTCAGCAGTAGTTCTCAGCATTTCTGACACATCATGAAATCATTTAAGTACATTGGATGCTGTTGCCCAGCATTTGCCATTGTGTCCATTGCACACCCAACCATTGAGTAGTTTCATGTTGCAATGCAGTTTGACCTTGCCATGTCCTGTGGAGTTCACTCTAAATAGAACAGTAACATGCTGTTTGAATGCCATGTACCTCAGTGCAGAGGTTTCCTCAAGCATCAGGAAGATGGTAAAGGGTAGGAGAGAGTGGGAAACCTTAAAACATAAGGGCACTTTCAGCTGTTGGCCTTTGCTAAGTCATTTTGCCATCTCACAGCTAGATGTTTCCAGTTTACAATCCTGTACCAGCTCCATCTTCATTTACCAGAACTATGGAAATGTTTCACCAAGGTGGATGTTTTTTCATCAATTTATTCATTTTTAAAAACCACCAAGGTAAAAATGTGTGTATGTCCTAATGGTAGTCTTAGTATATAATTGAAAGTAATTTTATTTAGTTAAAATCAATAATTGGAAATGTGAGGCTAAAGAGCAAAGCATCATTAGATTTTATTATTTTTTTGAGCGCTGTACAGACTTGGAAAATGTATTATTGCAAATGGTGGTGAAGGACAGTGAAATTAATTCCTTCTAGGAGGGGAAAAGGGTTACCTCCACCACTAAAGGAGGTAAAGGGGGCAGTGCCCTCTCCTTAGAGCAGTGGTTCTTAAAATTTTTCAGCCCCGATATCCCCAGATTCAATTGCGAGTCAACCCGATACCCCCTTTCTAATATTGTTACTCCTTCCACTTTCAGTTTCCTGTAAAAAAAAGAGGAGAGAGAATGGCTATGGACAAACAGCTGAATTATATAGATTCCTCCACTTATACTGTCAACAAAATAACATTCATACACAGATTAGTTAGTCGTGATTACCATACACGATTATTTTTATTTTTTATTTATTTATTTATTTATTTTCTCCAGGATACCTTTCCGGATACCCTCAAGAAGCCATTTCGATACCCCCTGGGGATATCGAGGCACTACTTTAAGAACACCTGTCTTAGAGGGTAGAGAGGTAGTATCCCTCACCACCTTTCAGTGGTACTGTATATTGTTTGTACACCGTACTTCGGTATGCCCCAAAACCTCCCATGGTTGGGAGTGGAAAGGAGGGTGTCCCTTATGAGGAGAGGAAAGGATGGGGTGACTCCCAGTTGAGTATGAAAAGGCAGTGTTCAGACTGTACAGGGAACGTCAACCAAATTTTTCAGTAATTGAATTCCCTTTAAACAGCTAATACTACTTCAGCTATGGCCGAATATTAGATTATGAGCCAAAGTTTCTTTGGTATATAATGGACCTGTGTCATACCAATTGTTCCAGTTGCATAGCAAAAACTTTGAATAAACTTTACAACATGCCCCACTCTTCCGAGCGCATCTCCAAAAAGATTCTGTCTCATCCGTATTAAAAATCTCAGAAACACCGTAACTACCATCTTCTCTCACCTTGGTGCTGGAGAGGGATGCCTTCACATGATAGCACTAACATAAGTGGACAGTGGAACTGCATTTACCAAGATGTCCCTCAGTTTCTTCCCTGTCCCCAAAAAGGAGGATGATGGGCTGTGGAAAATGGGAATCTTCATTCTGCAGACCACTAGGTTTATGTCCAGACGAGTCTGCCGCTGCTGCTGCTGCTCTTACTCGTACCTTCCTGAAGGTGGCAGAATGAGCCTTTGTGGCAGTGGTGTTAGCTCCTTCAGCCTTACCAAGAACAAAAACATGATTCTCTTTATGCACAAAGCATTCAGAACCAACTCTTGCTAGCAAAGAAAGACATAACATTCTCAATTTTCATTATTTTAGCTATCATGGCACACACATCCTTAGCCTATGGACATGTGTGTGCAACACACATTTTAGAAAAAGAGTGAGTAGATTGATTACGTACGAGTCCGGGGAAAATAGTAGTCAGATAGATTATTTTCTGGTCAGGAGGGTTGATAGGAGATTAGTGAGGGATGTTAAAGTTATAGGAAGCGAGGAGGGTGTGCAGCAGCACAAACTGTTGATTTGTGACATGGTGCTTAAGGAACGAATGACGAGGAGGAGGACATATGTACCTAGGAGTAAAATATGGAAGCTGGGAAACCAATCAGTAAGGGATGCCTTTTATAGTGAGATGAGGAGAGTGGTGGCTGAACAGGAAGCCGTAGATAGAGACGTTAATGAACAGTATAGAGCCCTTAAGAACAGCCTCTTGAGAGTTACCGATGCAGTGTGCGGTTGGACAGGGGGCCCACCAAGACATAAAGTGACTTGGTGGTGGGATGAGGGTGTAGAAGCTGCAGTTAAGGAGAAAAGAAGGATTTTTCGGGAATGGAAGAAGAGTGGTAACAGGGAGGAGTACTTGGCTGTCAAGCGCAGGGCTAGAAGAGAGGTATACAGGGCGAAGTCTGAGTCACAGAGACTTTTACTTGATAATCTAAATTGTGAAGGAAGGAAAAATATGGTTTTTAGGGTGGCAAATCAGGTGAAGAGAGATAATCGGGACATTGTAGGCGAGCAGTGTGTGAAGAATGATGAAGGAAGGGTAGTGGTGAACAGTGAGGATATTAAAGATGCATGGAGAGAGCATTATAGCTGGTTGTTGAATGAGGAGTTTGATTGGGATAGGGAAGGTTTGGAGCCAGCTGATCCGGTGTTTGGCCCTTGGCCTTTGATTGACGCTGCTACTGTGAGTGAGGCAATAGCCAGGATGCGGGTGGGGAAGGCGGCAGGTGTGTCTGGGTTGACTGCTGAAATGTTGAAGGCCTCAGGAGATATTGAGGTGAGGTTATTCACTGACCTGATAAATATGATTATATATGAGTGTGTGGTCCCAGATGATTGGCTGAAGAGTGTAATTGTAAATGTGTACAAAGGGAAGGGTGATGCCCTGGAAAGGGGAAATTACAGAGGTATAAAGCTCTTAGATCAGATAATGAAAGTAATGGAGAGAGTTCTAGAAGGTATGATTAGAGAAAGAGTGAATATCAATGAGATGCAGTTCGGGTTTATGCCAGGCAGGGGGACCACTGATGCCATATTCATTGTTCGACAGCTTCAGGAAAAATATATTGGCAAGAAAAGGGAATTGTATTTTGTTTTTGTTGATTTGGAAAAGGCCTTTGACAGAGTCCCTAGAGAGGTGGTGAAGTGGGCAATGAGAAAGCTGGGGTTGGAAGAGTGGCTGGTTAGGGTGGTTATGGCCATGTACGTGGGTGCTCGCACCCAGGTAAGAGTGAATGGAGTTTTGAGTGATGAGTTTCCCGTGAATGTTGGTGTGCATCAGGGGTCAGTTTTGAGTCCCTTGTTGTTTATCATGGTGCTCGAAGCCCTCTCACGTGACTTCAGAGATGGACTCCCATGGGAGATGTTGTATGCTGATGATTTGGTGTTGATTGCTGAGAATGAAGGGGAGGCTGAGGAAAGATTTAAGAAGTGGAAAGATGGTATGGGGTACAAGGGCTTAAGGGTTAATGCAGATAAAACAAAAGTGATGATATCTAGGGTTGGTGGCGGTACAATCAGAGGAGAGGGAGAGTGGCCATGTGCAGTTTGCCACATGGGTGTGGGAAGTAATTCCGTCTTGTGCAGTGTTTGTGATAGATGGGTGCACAAGAGATGTAGTGGTATTAGAGGTAGACTGCGAGATAATGGTGATTTCATGTGTGTGGTGTGTCGGGGAGAGCAGGTGGAGATTGTTAGGCGTGAGAGGGTTGAATTTGCAGGTGAGTCTCTTGAGTGTGTGGAGGAGTTTTGTTATCTGGGAGACATGTTATGTGCCGGAGGTGGGGCTGGAGTTAACTTGGTTGCTAGAGTGAGAAGTGGTTGGAAGAAGTTCAGGGAGCTGTTGCCTCTCCTGACATTGAGAGGACTCTTAAGGGGTCTTTGTATGCAGCATGTGTTAGGAGTGTGATGCTGTATGGTAGTGAGACCTGGGGAGTAAAGGAAGAGGATATTCGCAGGTTTAAACGTACAGAAATGACAATGATTAGGTGGATGTGCAGTGCGTCCCCTGGGGGGGCTGGATTTACAATAGAAGAGTTGAGTGGTAGGATGGGACTGGAGTGTATTGGTGTTGTGATGAGGAGAGGTAGGCTGAGGTGGTTTGGACATGTTGAGAGGATGGGGGATGATAATTGGGTGCAGAGCGTGAGAAGTGTTAATATTGGGGGAGGGGTAGACCGAGAAAGACATGGGACGAGGTCATTAAATGTGACTTAAGGGTTAAGGGACTGAATAGGGAGGCTGCTAGAGATCAAGCAGCTTGGAGAGCCGCCATTAGGTGACCAAGGCCGACACATGCAAGCATGTTGGAGCCTTCAAAAACGAAAACGATAGTGAATGATACCACTGGCCAGTGACTCATTCTCCTCCCTCTGAGTACTCATGAACTTCATAGAAACATTTTGAATTTTCAGTAACACTTCTTCACAACATAATGCCACATACCAATCATAACCACCTTTTAAGTTCCACTGCCTGGAAAATGCTGTCCTTGTTCTTTTTCACAGTCCTAACAGTTGACTTGATAAGGTTAAGACTGAGTGGTATTGACACTCATGTTGCAAGCCTTTAGTTTTTGTATGTGCTGTATGTTTATGGAACATCTATTATTGGTGGTTGTTAGATTTGACAAGCCTGCATACTGCATTGTAGAGTGCAGTCAGTAGTGATATACAGTGGTTGGAATTTGAGGGATTGACTTCCCCTTTGGGATGCATTTTTGACCTCTTGAATCTGGGTGATGCCTATTTTAGTTTACTTCTGTCAGATGATTTTATTCAGCATTAGAAAGGCATATTGTGTTAAGGGACTTTTTAAGGCTGAATGTAGCCTTCCAGTTAGAAGTCTGTCCTAAACTGAATATAATGTTCAGAAAATAGCAAGAATAAAATGAAAATAACATCCCTTGTCTCAGTGTGTAAAACACGAGACTGTATTCATATTACCTGCATGTGTTAAGTTAAAGAAAAAGTAAGCCTGATATTGCAATATTGCCATTTATCAAGGTTTTCCCTATGGCTACATGGGCTTGGTGTGTATGTTAATGAGGAGCGCACTCGGACCTTCTTGGGACTGCGAGTATGCCAGGGACGGGACGAACTGCATGACATCACTGTTGAGGTGGACAAGTGCCTGGCTGAATACCGCCTTCCTCCATTCTACAAGGTAATATGCTTATTTCTGTTTACAGCCACCAGATGTTCAGGTTTCAAACATGCTATCTTCAGTATAGTCAGTCATTCTTTAAAGCTTAGGATGTTTGCTGGGACCCATATGTCCTCAGAGTTTATAAACCTAAATAATAAAGTCAAGCTGTGTATGTGTGTGTCTGTTTGTGTGTTTGTTCATTTATTTCACAAGAATAGCAATAGATGTTGTGCTAATTCATTTTGTATTAGGTTGGGGTAAGTCCAGGGAGTATCAGAAAAAACAAAAAAAAAAGGCATTCACATGCGACACAATGGTGCAAAATTGTCAGAAATTGCTACATGAAAATATGTGAAAATAAATTTTTTTTATCTTGTGGTCAGAATTGGTCATTTTGAGCTCAGCAATGGCATACAAACAAAGATAATGGTATTTTCAAACACTTTGTGATGGAAAGCCTATTAGTTAGTCCCACAGATTTTTGTGGAAGGACTAGTACTGTATTTATATAAGAAGATAAATATTGCAATATCTTATTTTCAGTTATTCTTTATATATTGAAAATATTGTTGCAGGATGGATCATACCATGCTAGTGTGGCCTGGTGTGTTGGTGATGTGACTGAAGACCTACGTCATCTTCTACCACAGCTGGAGAATGTGTGCAGCCAGTACTTTGCTGTAGAGTCCGACATGCGGACATTTGACGTTTCTGTCCTCACCTTCAAGACTGGCAACAGGTTGCACAATATTCCTCTTGCACCCAACTAGCAATACAGTACATATTTTCCATAAAAATATATATATATATATATATTTACATGTTACTATACAGTAATGAAGTACAGTACATGCATGAATGGTAAAATTTTTAATGTGAATCCAATATTTGTTCAAGTGCTTAACCTGTAGGTGCTCCATTTTTCTGCAGTTCCTCCCAGAAATATGCTGTACTTTATGCAGACTAAGTATACAGCAATAGAAAACCTCAAATGAAAAACAGTAATGATTCTGTATTTGCATTTATTACCACAGTATGATCAGTAGACAGCAAATTCTGGGTACTGACCTCAGGTTAATATCTGATGAATAATAGTGATTTTATTGTTGGTATTTGTTAAATAAAAAAGGTAATACATACGAATCTCAGATTTGCCTTTATAAGATTCATAAATGCATCTGGGTGATCCATTTACCTTTGTAACTCTTTCATATGGGTTTGCAATATGCAGAGGGCCAAATACGGGTCTTCTTGTCAGATCTCTAATGTTTAGCCATAAAATGGACCTCGGTCTCAAATGGACAATGTTAACATACCAGCCTGAAAAGGAAACTGACAAGGGATTGCTTGTACAGTAACATTTATATCTTTTGGGGGCATTAGTAGCTACAGAGTAAACTCTTTCACTTGAGCCTGGTTTTAAGCTGAGAAAAAAGAGTATGACAAGAACAGTGGTGAGAAGGGGTAGGAAAGAGAGAAGCAGAAGAGAAACCTGGGAAGTATAATGTTGGTTCCTACCTCAAACAAAAATATTGTATTTCCAAGTTTTCAAGACAAGGAATTGATCATACCTTTAGGTACCTTAATACTGTATTACACAAATGTATATGTTCATTGTGTACCACATTATGTAAGTCCATTACATATTATATGCATTTACTGGGTATTAGATAATTCTGTATAGCAGTAGAAATACTTACTGAGTGGAAAGTGAGTGAACAGAATTGTAGATACTGATCACTCTGGTATCATAGTTGCTATGAATGTGTAATCTTCTTGTGACAAATGTCAAGAAATGTGAGAGCTACTGCACTACACAATCTCATACTGCAAAATTACATCCCCCTAATGCCTTATTTCATTACAGTACTCATACAACAGTTTCACACAGGCTTCCTTGGTAATTCTCTGTCTCTACACTCGTCTTGTCACACAGGGATATTTACATTATTCTAATGTGCGATATTAACGGTACTACAAGTTGTCATTTGTTTCATATTTATACTGTACTAGGCATTCGCTATTTAAAAATGTATGCCAAAGTTATAAGCGATTAGCAACCCCTTCAGCAGGAGGGAGATTCACGTGTGCTGAATAAAACTGTTTAACCACGTTCAAATACAAAGTATGTTCTTAAGCAAGGGGGGATCCCTGCAGAGCAAAATTCATTTTTGTAGCATTAGCCATAATGGAATATAAAGTACAGTACATCATCAGTATGAAGGGGTTAACATTAATGTATATTGTGGCTTGAGGTGCTGAAACTGTGTACAGGTTATGTTGTTCACTACTAGTAACCTAAATTATGAAACTACTTAGCATATATAAAAAACATTTATGCACCATTGACTATTTTTATCACCACATTAATTAGGTTATGGTAATTTTTTTACTAAATCAAGATGTAACCTATTGTTGAACATATAAGCATACTTTGTATTTGTGTTTAAAGTATCATACAGTATACTGAAGATGATTTAGTACTTTCAGATTATTTTTTTTTTCCCCCAGTGGTTAAGAAAGTGATAGTAATATGCATTTAGATAGTAAGGATGGTGTTTGTCCAAAAAGAAACAACTTTTTAAATAACACACCTACTAGCCAGTGCAGCATGATCATGACTGGAGTGTTGTGTACCATGACACTAACCGCATCATGCCACATCACTTTGCCATCAAGGTACACGCCCTTGAGTGAACATGTTTTTGGTGCATTTGAAGAATTTTCTTTTGTCATCTGAAGTTGGCGATCTTTCAGGGTGGATTTCAACGGGGCAGGTGGGAGGGGAGTCCACAGGAGCAAAATCCAGAGAGAAGGGCAGCTGGGGGATGATAGTTGTCTTGTGCTTTGCCAAAAAGTCACGGATAAGGAGCAACGCATGAGCAGGTGCATTGTCGTGATGCAACATCCAAGTTTGTCCATGCCTCAGGCGTCTTCCTTCACATTGTCTCCCTCAAATGCTTCAGGACATCCAAGTAAAACTCTTTATTGACACTCTGGCCACTTGGAAGAAAATCATGATGAAGAATGCAATGCCTTTCCAATAGAGAGAAACAGAGATGATCAAAATCACCTTCATATTTGAGCGACTGACGTGCTTGTCTGGGTTGCGGTGGTGATGTCCAACCCACTGTGACGTCTGCCTTTTTGTTTCAACATTGTAGCTGTACACCCACGTTTCATCACCTTTTATGACATTTTTCAGAAAGTTTTCATCAGCATTCAAACAGTCAGACAGCTCCTGACTGACTGTGACAAGTTTCTTTTTTTCTCACCTGTCACCAGACATAGCACAGATTTTGTGGCAACACAATGCAATTTCAAATTTTCAGTTAAAATCGTGTAGCATGAACTTTTACAGATGCAGAATTCTTCAGAAACTTTATGGAATCAGGCAACAATTTTCATGGATCACAGCTTGCACTTTCTCAATGTGATCATCATCTCTTGATGTGGAAGGGCGTTCAGATTTGGGATAGTTTTCTGTGGATGTTCTTCTGATTTCTGCTGGAACCACTTGTTACATAGCATACAGCTCAGCTCAAACAATCCTCCCCAAATCTCTTGCAACATTTAAAAAGTCTCCGTAAAAGTTTTTTCCCAGTCTGAAACAGACCATTTCTCACAAACACATTGCTCCTAAAGACTCATTATTGTTCAGACTTGCAACAAATCGCCGAGCACACTAAGCACACAGTCGCTCATCCGCGTGTACCTCGATGACAAAGTGATGTGGCATGATGCAGCTAAGTGTTAAACTAAAGCAAGTCACTGCTGCACAATGCTCTCATCACAATCACACCTCGCAACCTGGTTGGTGCACTATTTAGAAAGGTCAGTTTCTTTTTAGACACATCTCATAGTGTGATTATTTTCAACACATCATTGATGTGTGTATTGCTTCTTAAAATATTTATTAAGTATTTAAGCTTTGTTCCCAGAAAAAGGAGCTCTGTTTCATATTGTACAATGCCACTGTGATTTTTTGAAATATTGTTATCATATCTCTCTAATGTCATCATATCTCCCTAATTTAGCCCAGTCCCGCAACCTCCAGCAGCCCTTGTCATCATACATACTTTACTGTATCTCCCAACTCAAGTAGTCACTTAGGTAATCCAGAAACAAGAAAAAATTTGGCATACTGTATACAAATATATATATACAGTAGGTGCGGAAAGTGTTGACGCCATCTTAAAAAAAGAAAACATTCTTGTGGTTAGCAAGGAGAAACAAATAAATTAACACTCACCATTGAATTTAGTATTTACTGGCATTCCCCTTCACCTTTATTATCTTCTTAAGGCGTCTGGGGAGACTGATGGCGTAGTTTTGCAGAACAGACGGACTAAAACTGCTCCATAGCTGCTTGACTGCAGCCTCAAGTTTAGGCAAAGATGATGTGTCCATACTACGCAGCTGCCGCTTCATGTGCGCCCATAAATTCTCAATGGGATTGATATCTGGGCTGTTTCCGGGCCAATCTCGAATAAAGGGAACCTCACAGTCTGTTAGCCACTGTTTCACTGACTTTGCAACATGTGCAGGGGCAGAATCTTGCATAAATACTCTTGCCTTGGTTTTATCAAAAGAGTCACTTAAAACATCACATAAGAGCTCCAAATAATTGTTCTGGTTCACTTTTTCATTTGCAGGTAGAATTACCAACCTACCAACACCATAATATGTAAAGCAGCCCCAAGCCATGAGTGAGGCTGGGTATTTAACAAACTTGGAAGTGTACTTAGGATCCAGGGGGTCACTGCCTGGTTTGC
>JAGKTI010035719.1:0-11204 GCA_018397915.1 Birgus latro | reverse complement strand
ATTACTTTCATTATCTGATCTAAGAGCTTTATACCTCTGTAATTTCCTTTCCATGGCATCACCCTTCCCTTTGTACACATTTACAATTACACTCTTCAGCCAATCATCTGGGACCACACACTCATATATAATCATATTTATCAGGTCAGTGACTAACCTCACCCCAGTATCTCCTGAGGCCTTCAACATTTCAGCAGTCAACCCAGACACACCTGCCGCCTTCCCCACCCGCATCCTGCCTATTGCCTCACTCACAGTAGCAGCGTCAATCAAAGGCCAAGGCCCAAACACCGGATCAGCTGGCTCCAAACCTTCCCTATCCCAATCAAACTCCTCATTCAACAACCGGCTATAATGCTCTCTCCATGCATATTTCATATCCTCACTGTTCACCACTACCCTTCCTTCATCATTCTTCACACACTGCTCGCCTACAATGTCCCGATTATCTCTCTTCACCTGATTTGCCACCCTAAAAACCATATTTTTCCTTCCTTCATGATTCAGATTATCAAGTAAAAGTCTTTGTGACTCAGACTTCGCCCTGTATACCTCTCTTCTAGCCCTGCGCTTGGCCCTAACTATTATTTTCATCTCTCTCTTCCTCTCTACATTTAAAATTATCATCTGTCTCTCAACTTCCTCCATGCCTCTGCTTCCCATTCACTCACTATATGCTTTCTTCTTTTGCACCACATCTTGCTTCACCTCTTCATCTCCCCATGCTGTTCCTTGCAACCCCTTTAATCTTCTCTTCACCCCACACACCACCTCATGGGCTGCACAGATTTTGTCTGTGAAAATCTTGCACACATCTTCCACCTCCCTCATCTGTCCCAGAGCAAAAATACCCAATTGCTTCTTCACTTCTCTCGTATAGTCTGCCATTTTTCCATCCTCTTGCAACCTTTCTACCCACTTTTTATGGGCTGCTTCTTCCAGTCCTTCCCTCCTCCTATTCCATTATTGTATGTGAACCCTGACTTTCACCACCACCAAGTGGTGATCAGAAAGTCCACTCCCCCAACCTCAGTATGCTCTTGCATCCATTACATATCTATACAAACACATTATCAGTTATTGCCTGCCATTTATTCAGTTCATCACCCACCCTTCTCATCACTCACCACATATACCTGTCGATCATTTGTGCCTAAAGAGGGTATTAGCTATCACCAACCTTCTCCTTGCACTAATGTTCACTCGGGCATTGCCATTTTCATCCACTTCTGCAGGCACGCCCCACTCACCAACTACTCCATCCACTTTCATATTCCCTACTTTAACATTCATATTTCCAATCAAAAACAGTCTCTCACTCCTCTCAAACTTTTCCATGCACACTTCCACATTTGGCCAGAGCTCTTCTTTCACTCTGCTTGCACGATCTTGCATTGGTACATACACACACACTCTCCCACATTTGTATTCCCACTTTCAGGCTTACCCACACAATCCTCTAACCAACTGGTCCATACTCTCTGATATTCTCCTTCCATCTCTTTCACACAACAATACATGCACCCTTCTTTTGCTCACTTATTCTCACCTACTCTCGTGCATATACCCCATCCATACTCCCACTGTCTCACACTCTTACCTCTCTATTCAGTCTCAGTTAATCCACGTATGTCCACTACCCTCAAGCTTCTGGACATTCTCTCTCTCTTTCACTTCATCATTCGTGCCTCTCTCATTTCATGTTGCAATTTGTACCATGTCTGTTGTCCGGTTCTTGGTCGTTACCTGTTGATCTGTCCTGATCCAAGGGTTCCTGTTTGTATTTTTAGTTACTGTAGTTGTTTTCTGGGGAGGGGCACTAACCCTTCACCAACCCACTTGTTGACATGTAGGAAACACATGTTGATTGGTCATAAGATTCCCATCAACATAGTAAACGGTTTCCTGGTTTACAGTAAATCAGTTTGCTTGTTACTCACTGTAGAGTTACCCGACATAGAGCACTACTACACTGATGAGTCGTCCCTCATTTATACGGATGCTCAGTAACTGGACATTTTCATTATCCAGACACTGAACCTTGGCTCTATTAAACCATTATCCAAATTTACTTGCTAATATCCAGATGTAAAAGTCCCCAAGAACTTTGGCCAGCCAGCCAACATGTTCAAACATTCGGTATCGTGGCCACTGGACTTGAGCTGTGAGCGGAAAGTAGTCCGTAACACACAACCAGAGCTACAATATCCATCTGCCCATGTACTGAGTGGTCAAAGCCGCGCGCTCATCCAGTCACTCCCAGCGAGCCTCCAGCACCCCGAGTAATATGACTGTAACCAGCAGGTGGAGTCAAAATGTCCATATGCATCCCCACCAAGTGTTGTGTCGTGTGGCCACCGGGCTAAGTCTTTCCCAGCCACCACCACCACCACCACCGAACACAGACTACAAGCCACGAGTGCATGTTCGGTGACAGCGGCTGTCCGCCTCTCTACCGAACGTCAAAAGTCTCCAGGTCACCGTGAGTTGTGTTTCCCCATGGCCACTCGGCATCTAGTAGATTGATAACCATGAGTATATGTACGGTAAAAGTGCCCATCTGCCTGTTGACAGAAGGGGGAGAATCCTTCCCACAGCCTCGCTTCTCCCCCTCTCCTGTCCCTCCTCCATGGCCTCCCGGCTCCCCCCTCACTCCCTCTGTCCCTACCCTCCTCTATGGTGATAACACTGACTCATGAGTTTTCAACTTTTTTTGCAATTTATTCAACTACTATTGGTCATATTGAAATTCCGAAGTGACCATGAGAAAGCTCATGAAATTCTGCATCTATACATATGCTTAACTCTTGGGAAGTGTTAGCAAAATTTTGCACCAGGATCATGTCAAGTTACAGTATATGTAGGTAAGTTTTTCTCCTGAACACTTTATTCTGACTGTATTTCTGTACTTTTACTTATGAGTTTTAATTTTTTTATTAGCTTATAGTAGAAACACCAGTGATGATGATGTGTACCATTTATACCAATACAGTATAACCAATTTCCGGTGACATATTTGGCTGTGGATTTTTTTTTTTTTGAGCCCTAGGAGCAGTCATTTGTCACAGATAACTGATTTTCAAACTGCCTTCAGGTTTTTTGTTGATTTTTGTTCATTATGCATTGTTTTCTTGATGCTTAGCATTAATATGGATAATCCTATGTCTCAGTATGGCAGAATGATCAGAAAACAGTGCCAAAATTAGGAGGGATACTGTATATACAGCAGTGTATAGGTAGGGTGATTTTTTTGTTTTCATTTTTTTTCATGGTTTTCTTAGTGTTTAGCATTACTTTGGATATTCGTATGTGTGTTTTGATGTTTGATGTGGCAGATTGACCTGAAAACAGTGTCAAAATTAGGAAGGGTACTGAACATACAGTAGTGTATAGGTAGGGTTTTTTTTTTGGTTTTCAGTGTTTTTTTTTCACGGTTTTCTTGGTGTTTAAAATTATTTTGGATAATCCTACATATGTTTTGCTGTCAAAATGTAGCAGAATGACCTGAAAACACTGGCAAAATAAGGAGGGGTGCTGTACAGTAGGGTGGTTTTTGGTTTTCAGTGGTTTTTCTGCATGGTTTTCTTGGTGTTTAGCATTGCTTTGGATATTGCTATGTGGGTTTTGATGTCTAAATATACCTAAGTGACCAGAAAACACTGCCATATTAAGCACAGGCACTGTACAAATAGGTCAGGTAAAGGTTGGAGGTGGGTGTAGGTAGGGTCTAGGTATTGTAGGGGAATAGTGTTCATTATCCGGATGTTACCACTACACGGACATGCCTTTGGTTCTGTTCCTATGTGGGTTTTGATGTCTAAACATGCCTAAGTGACCAGAAAACACTGCCATATTAAGCACAGGTACTGTACAAATAGGTCAGGTATAGGTTGGAGGTGGATATAGGTAGGGTCTAGGTATTGTAGGGGAATAATATTCATTATCCGGATGTTACCACTACCCGGACATGCCTTTGGTTCTGTTATGTTGGGATAAATGAGGGATTACTCTATATAATAATACTGTATTCTACACTGATAAACATGTCTGTTATTCACCTTCTTGCAGTAAACATAGCTGAAGTGGTCAGGCAGTCAGGACTGCTCGGAGCTTTCCGATATATAGTACAGTGGATCCCCGGAATTCGTATGGCTCTCTGCTCGTAAGTTCGAACTTCAATAGACAGGAATTCGCTTTTATCAGACTCGAGGAGCTACCGGACTAAATTCCTATATATCGGAAAAAGTCTGATAAAGCAAGAAGCATGGATTGCCTGACCACTTCAGCTATGTTCACCACAATAAGGTAAATAAAAGACATGTTTATCAGTGTACAGTACAGTATTATTATTATTCCCCCCTTGTGGTGGGGGGGGGACAATCTGGCCGCACTATGGGGTGGTACTACTACTCTGCGGCCAGGTTGTGTTAGGAAGAATTCCGCCACCATATTCCCTGCATGTCGTATAAAAGGCGACTAAAAGGGGCGGGGTGAGGGGACTAGGGACCCCTCCTCTGTTTTTTAGTTTAAAAAAGAGACAGGCCAGAGAAAGGGATGGGGGAACGAGTTATCCCCGTACCCTGAATTTTTTTTTTTTTTAAATGAAAGGAAGAAGGAACCAAAGGCCATGGGCCCACATACTGTTCCTTCCAAGAAAAAGCAAAAACAATACAAAAGAGAGTCAAATTCAAGATTCATTAATTTTCAGATGCCTGGACACACTGCATTGAAAGACTGGAGATCATAGGAAGTAGGGAATACAGACAGAGGAAGACAGTTCCAGAGTTGACCAGTTGCATAAATGAAGGACTGGAAGTAACGGTTAACTCTTGCATTAGAGAGTTGGACAGAAAAGGGATGAGAGATTGTTGCTAGACGGGTACTACGTGCCCGTCGTAGAGGTGGAGGGATGTATGCAGACAGTTCAGAGGAACAGTGACCATTGAAGTAGCGATAGAAGAGAGATAAAGATGCAACAGTGCGGCGAAGAGACAGAGGTTGAAGGGAATCAGTAAGAGAAGGAGAGTTAATGAGATGAAAAGCCTTTGACTCCACCCTATTGAGAAGAGCTGCATGTGGGGAGCCTCCCCACACATGAGAGTTGTACTCCATAAACTGGCGAATAAAACCCGTGTACAAGATCAACAACTATGCAGGGGTAAAGAAAGTTCGGAGTCGGCTTAGCACATCTAATCTCTTGGAAGCAGATTTCACAAGAGATGTAATATATTCTTTCCAAGACAAATCCCGAGAGAATGAAACCCCATGCATGTTCAAGGATGATGCAGGACTGAGCTGGACATACTAAACATTAGTGGGTAATCCTGAGGAAGATTTTGTCGGGTTGATAAGTGTAAGAACAGAGTTTTTGATGCATTAAAAATAACAAGATTATTTTTACCCCAATCAGAGATACGAGCCAAGTCAGACATTAGGTGTGCCATAGCCTCATCCCTTTTTTTTTTTAAGTAACTGCTGAGATGGACGTTGCGGAAACCAAATGGAAAGGTGAAAAGTGGAATCATCAGCGTATGAGTGGATAGGGTTAGTTGTACAGCTTAGAAGGTCATTGATGAATAAAAGGAAGAGAGTTGGTGATAGGACAGAGCCCTGAGGAACACCACTGTTGATAGGTCTAGGAGAAGAACGATGGCCGTCTACAACAGCAGCTATAGAACGACCAGAAAGGAAGCTAGAGATGAAAGCACAGATAGAAGGATAGAAACCATAGGAGGGCAGTTTGGAAATTAAAGATTTATGCCAGACTCGATCGAAAGCCTTTGAGATGTCAAGTGCAATGGCAAAGCTTTCGCCGGAGTCCCGAAAGGAGGATGACCAAGAGTCTGAAAGGTAGGTGAGAAGATCGCCTGTGAAGTGTCCCTGACAGAACCCATACTGACGATCAGAAAGAAGGTTGTGACAGGAAAGATGCTTTAAGATTTTTCTGTTAAGAATTGACTCGAAAACTTTTGAGAGACAGGATGTTAAAGCAATTATACGATAGTTAGAGGGTTGGGAATGGTCACCTTTCTTTGGGACTGGCTGAATAAGAGCAAACTTCCAGCAAGAAGGAAAGGTACAAGTTGATAGACAAAGGCGAAAGAGTTTACCTAGGCAGGATGTAAGCACAGAAACACAGTTTTTGAGGACAACAGGAGGGACTCCATCAGGCCCATATTCCTTGTTAGTATTGAGGCCAGTGATGGCAGAAAATACATCAGCTGAAGAAATTTTAATGTCAGTCATGAGGAAGTCAGAGGGGGGAAGTGATGGAGGAACAGCACCGGAGTCGTCTAAGGTGGAATTGGAGGAGAAAGTCTGAGTGAAGAAATCTGCTTTATCAGTAGAAGAAATAGCTACAGAGCCATCAGAGTAGAAAAGAGGAGGGAAGGATGATGAGGTAAAGTTGTTAGAAGGGTTTTTGGCGAGGTGCCGGAAGGAGCGAGAAGAATTCGAGTTGGAGAGTTGAGAACATTTAGCATGGATGAAATTATTTTTAGCAGAGCGTGGATGTAGTATGATTGAGGCTAAAAGGGAGGAGACTGGGAGAATGTTTGTGAGAAGAAAGTTGGACGTGTTAGCTCTGAGTGAAACAAACATGAAAGGGAAAGGTGAGTCTGCGTTTGGAAATGTGAACGGAAGATTGTCAGGTGTTGATAGAGGAAGGGCAAGAGAAGGTGTGGCCTTGTTAGTGAGCCCGGAAGTACAGCAGAGTGTGATTGAATGGAAGGATGTGTCATCGAGACTGATGTGGGTGAAAGCGAAATTTGAATGTGAGTTGTGGGTATTTGTGAGTGCATATAGGCCTGGTAGTGAAAGGGATGAAGAAGAGAGGGAGTCTTTCTGGAATGATGTTGATGAGTGTTTGCAGAGTTTTAGAGCATATGTGAATGTGGTAATGATGGGGGATCTGAATGCTAGAGTGGGAAATGTAGCAGTTGAAGGTGTAGTTGGTATGCATAGTGTGCCTGGAAGAAATGAAAATGGGGAACAAATGATAGGTGTGTGTGTGTTGAGCGAGAGATGGTGATTGAGAATACCTTGTTTAACCCTTTCGCGCACCGTAAGTTTGATTAAGTTTCACGGCTCATGATTTTACTTGCCCGCGTCCGCCACCAGGCCGCCCGCGCGACGCAAATTGCACGTATTCTTGCCTTATTTTCGCCACCCAAAACTCTAAATATTGCCCTGAAACTCACATAATCTTTTTCGCCGATGTTTGTTCTAGCTGATGAGCCAATAGGAAAACCAGAAAAATATGAATAAAAGTACATTAGGCCGCCGTGAATAAACATTTTGGAACGTTGATCTCACTTCCCAACATAGTCGTTTGAGTGTTTTCCATCATACAGAAAAATGTTATTAAAAGTTTTGATACAGAATTTCATTGGCTTTCTAATGAGGTGTGTCCGGTTGTGGTGCGATGTGTAGTTTTCGAGAAAATAGCCAAAAACTAAAAGCCATTTTTGTAAAAAAAAATGATTTTTTGTTCAGGGAGGTATACTGCAGAAGTTTTCTCGCACACCTTATGTTTTTATTACATAATCTTATGTAGAATTTCATAAGCTTTCTCCTGATACCTTTTTGTTTTGATACGCCTCATAGTTTCCGAGTAAATCGCAAAAAACTACAGGGTACTCACGGCCGCGGTGCACTTTCGTCATGCATGCACAATAACTGCCTACGTAACCACAACTTTTCATTAGAGAAATTAGTTAGTTATGTCCCGTACATACGTAGAATTCGCTGATCTTTATCATGGTTCTTACAGGAAATCGATATATTCAGTAATTTTTGGAGTAAATGGACGACAAAGATAGAACACTCTTCCTCTCTTGTAAGCAAGATAAAAACGCTGTTTCCCTGCCTCAGGAATACTTACATATTTTCGCTCGTTAGGTTTTACTAATATGATACCCAAATTATACACGTGAACTATCTTAAGCTCTTTGATAGTGCTGTCAGTAACTCGACATGACCACTAGTCTTTTTGCTACATACTGATACTGAAGCTGAACTTTCTTCCATCTCATGTGTGTATATGTAAAAAACAATACTTATTTGTGAAAAAAAATATAGAAATGTAGAAATAGGTCAATATACAAATCAACAAAATATGGATAACTCACTTGCTCCAGAGGTGTTGATCTGCTGGCAGGAACTTGAAGGAACTGAAGATGAGTTATGTAGTGTGTGTGTATTTACCTATTTGTAGTATACAGGAATTGAGCTAAGCTCGTGTTGTCCTGTCTCCATATCTACATTCATCTAATCTAGTTTTAAATACATAAATGTTTTTTGCCTGCACCACTTCTTCGTCTAAGTCATTCCAAATACTTATGCTTCTGTTCGGGAAACTGAACCTTTTGAGATTATTAAGACATCTACTTTTCCTCAACTTGAAGCCATGACCTCTTGTTCTTCCATCATCCAACACAAAAAGATCCTCTATATCCACCCTTTTCAATTCTCTTACATTTCTAAATATCGTGATCAAGTCACCTCTTTCCCTTCTCTCGCGCAGTGTTAGTAACTTCAGCTTTTCCAATCTCTCCTCGTAGGTGAGTTCCCTTAAATGTGCTATCACCTTCGTTGCCATCCGTTGAACCCTTCCTACTTTATCAATACTGTATGCTTCTTCAAATGAGGTGACCATACCACCGCCTCATACTCTAGTCTTGGTCTTATCATGGTCACTATCAACTCCCTCAACATTTCCTCATCCATATAATTAAAAGCCACTCTCATGTTGGTCAGTAATCCATAAGTTCCCCCAATAATTTTGTTTATATGCTTTTCTGGTGACAAGTCATCCCAAATAATCACTCCTAAGTCTTTGTCTTCCTTTCTTTTACTAATCATCTCATTGCCCATTTTATATGTCCAGTGTGGTCTTCTTTCACTTATTCCCATTTCTAATACATGACACTTCTTGGCATTAAAGTCCATTTTCCAAGTCTGGCTCCAGCTGTGTAGTTTGTCCAAGTCCTCTTGCAGTTCTTTACAACTGTCAATACATTTAATATGGTTCATAATTTTAGCATCATCTGCAAACATACTCATGTAACTATTCAAACCCTCTGGCAAATCAGTTACATATATCAGAAACATTACTGGGGCCAGGACAGAGCCCTGGGGTACTCCACGAGTCACATTTCTCCATTGTGAAACCTTGTCTCTTATTACTGTTCTCATCTGCCTTCCTATCAAATAATCTCCCATCCACTTTAATAGTTTCCCATGCACTCCTCCAAATGTCCTCAACTTCCATAATAGTCTCTTATAGGGCACCCTGTCAAATGCTTTCTTAAGATCCAGATAGACACAGTCCGCCCATCCCTCTCTCTCTCTCCTGTACGACATCTGTTACCCTACTGTAGAAACTTAATAGTAGGTTAGTAACACATGATCTTCCTTCCCTAAAACCAAACTGTCTTGGTGTTATCACTTCATTTTCTTCTAAATACTTTATCCATCTTTTTCTAATAACTTTCTCACAGATTTTACAAACAATACTAGTAAGTGACACAGGTCTATAATTAAGTGGATCCTCCCTATCTCCTCCCTTAAAGATTGGCACAATACTTGCTCTTCTCCAATCTTTAGGTAACTGTCCATTTTCAAGCGAGGTCTTGATGATGACATAAACTGGCCACACTAACTGGTCGGCACATTCCTTCAGGATCCATCCACCCACACCATCTGGTCCCATTGCTTTTCTCACATCCAAATCCTTCATCAGCTGTAGCACCTCATTCATGTCAGCTGTAATTTTGGCCATTCTTGTCAGCCTGGGTTCCATTTCAGGCTCCCTAAATTCGTCTTCCAATACATAAACTGACTGCAGTTTGTTGTTCATTATTTCACACAAGTCTTCCTCTCTTTCGTATGTTTCATCTCCATCCCTCAGTCGTATTATACTGTCCTTAACTTTCATTTTGCCATTTACAAACCTATAAAATAGTTTCGGTTCATTTTTACAGTTAGATACAATATCTTTTTTGTATTTCCTTTCCTCTTCTCTCTGTACCCTTACATATTCATTCCTAACCTGCTTGTAATCCTCCCAAGCCCTTTCACTATACCTTCTTCTCACTTTATTCCATGCTTTTTTTCTTGCCTCTTGTGCCATCCTACATCTGCTGTTAAACCATTCTTTCTTCCTTTCCATAGCTGCAGAAAATTTTGGGACATACTTAGTAACTCCTGTTTTATATACTTCTATCAAAAACTCATATTTCTCATCAACATTTGTGATCATATTCATTTTACTCCATTCTATATTTTGGAAAAAGTTCCTCAGGGAAGCAAAGTCTGCCTTCCCATAATTGTATCTATTTTCTCTGTGTTTTTCATCTCTTTCTCCTTCCCTCACTCCTACCACGTCCATCTCAATTACCAGATGATCACTTTTACCAAAGGGGCAATGGTAGGTTATGTTTCTCACTTTATTTGGGTCCTTTGTGAATACTAGGTCGAGCCTGGATGGTTCATCAACACCCTTAATTCTTGTGTTTTCTTTGATCAACTGGGTTAACAAGTTTTCCATCATCAATTCCATTAATTTATTTCCCCATGATTCTTCATTGTTCCCAGCATCCATACTTTCCCAGTCAGCTTCTCTACAGTTAAAATCTCCCGTTAATATTATTCTATTTCTTCGTTCAATTAACATTTTTAGCCTAATAATGGATTCTCTTATTAACTGTTCATAATCTTCCTTTGTCCATGCCCTAGTTTTGAGGGGCATACAAAAAATCGTTACATCCATTTTTTCTCCATAACTGTCCTCTATTACAACTCCCAAAAGTTCAGCCTTGGTATTTTCAATTTCTATATTCTTTGCTCTTAGGTTATTACGGGTTAATATCACTATACCTCCCCCAAATTTACCGTCTCTGTCCTTCCTCCAAATCTTATAATTGTTCCATCCAAATAATTTTGTGGATGGGAAGTTGTTGAAGGCAGTGAAGAGTATGTATGAGGGTGCTAAGGCTGCAGTGCGTGTGGAGGGCAAACTGAGTGAATCTTTCCATTTGAAGGTTGGATTGAAACAAGGATGTGTCATGTCTCCATGGTTGTTCAATCTGTATATGGATGGGGGTATAAAAGAGATACAAGGTCGGGCAGTGGATGTTGGAGTGGCCCTAGTGAGAGAGAGCAGTATGTGGAAACTCCCTGTACTGTTGTTTGCAGATGATACT
>JAGKTI010035718.1:0-11204 GCA_018397915.1 Birgus latro | reverse complement strand
TCTTTTTCCCTTTTTCCGTCATGTGATATAAGCAGTATTCAAACACTAATTGCCTTCGCCAAGGACGTTATGTTTTTGGCTAAGTTTGTTTGTCTGGTTGTCTGTTAGCAACATTATGGGGGGAAAATGGATGGAGTTGGACCAGTTTTGAACTTATTACCGAGGTTCGTCAGAGGAACTAGTGACTGTATGTAAGGCGAATGAACTCAAAGGTCATGGCCAAAAGAGGGAAGTTGCTGCACTGGCGGAGGTATGCAATCTTTAAGTGCTCTTGCAACGAGTATGTGCCTCAAATACACAGGATATAATGATAATAACATCATACAAGACCTCCTCTAAGTAACATGTGTTGCCAGTGCCAACACCAACCCTAGTTATCAGTCCTGCTGGCAACACCTGCCCGCCAAGCACACCATACCTCGTTATGTGCCGCACGGGAAGGGGTGTTGGGTGGGAGGGTGAGAGGAGGTGGGGGTTTGTGAGGGTGAGGGAGGAGAGGGCAATGAGGAGAGAAGGGCAATAAGAAGGAAGGAGGTAGGCGAGGGCAACGGGATGGAGAGGGGAGAGGGCGATGGGAGAGAGTGGAAAGAAGGTAATGAGGAGAAGGGACGAAATACGGGAATGGGAGGAAGGAGGGGGAGGGCACTGGGTGGAAAGATGGGAGGAAAGGGTAATGTGTGGGATGGGAGAAGAGATTTGGTGGGAATGGTGAGATAGAGGATAACGGGAGGGAGGAGGGAGGGAGGGAGAGGGAGGCGAGTGACACAGCGCTAAAAATAACTTTGGTGCAAGATCTACGAATACATTAAGCTCAAAATGGCCTACGCGACTCTAACGAAAGGTTAACACCGACAACCATTTCCGCTGCCTTCGTTTGCTTGCAACATGTGTCTTTTCATTCAATCTGCAGTACGATAACGTCTTTTTTGCTTTATCCTTACAATCGTCACAGTCTGTCAACTACTTCAGCACGATTATTCTTTTCTATGGCACTGACGGACGATTTTAAGCTTAGGATAGACACTTTGAAGAGAACGAGTGAATACATATAAAGAAGATTTAAGTCACAGTGTTTACAGCTTCTCCTTAGCTCCTTCAGTCCAATGACGTAATTCATATATTAAATCTTGCTACCATCAGACGATTATTCTTCGGTTTACGAAAGCCCTCCTACACTGAAGGCGTTACTAATGGTTATACCTAAGCCATAAGGTTCGGTAAGTCTCGTCATGTGTATAAATTTTTCTCGCGATAATAAGATAATGAAAAACAAGACTGAAGGCCTTACGTACATATAAAACAACCCAACTCTCCCTGTCTGTAACTAAGTGAGAATCTTAAACTCCTGCTCACACACAATAGGTCAGCCCATGACCCCCTGCAGCCTCAGTGGGTCATGGACGGTAAAGCGAGAGTGAAAGTTGGTACAGCTTTCCCCGGCCCTCCTCTACACAGTGGGAGAAGAAGGAGTGAGGAAAAGAGATGCTCCTGACACAACAACATGAGTGATTTTAACACTTTTTTTTCCCCCCCAAGATGACGTATTTTGTTACATTCTTATCACTAGATTATTTCAGTCACCTCAAGAAAGACCTCTAGCAGTGAAGGGGTTAATAAGGGCTTTTTCTAATCCCCAATCTGAAAAGCCTCTCCAAAACTGAATATAATCGCTTAAAGGTAACAATAATAAGGAAAAAGTTACGTCATGAAGGGGTTAATACTTTTTGGTCGATGACGGCTTTTGCTATACTATTTTTGCTACCTTCCTAAGACTTAATTCTGTCTGACTCCTTCAATTTTGTAGTTATCTTAATTGTCCTATCTCCAGATGACTTAATCAGGGTCAGAGAGACTTTCTGAACTAGAAGGAATTACTGTAGATGCAGCCTTCACTACTCACTTCACTAACAAAGCGCTCTCATAACCAAAATACAGTCATCTGGTTCCAGCAAAACTGTAATATCACATACCTGGCCTATCAACCTTTTCTGTGCATTGAAGTCTTATTATATTATTGGCGTCATCGTCTTACTGTTTTCCTTAGCTAAAGGGACTTATCCAAGTACAGTTGCTAGGGAAAATCTTTAGCTCAATATTATTGTTTAGTGCATTATTAATCTTGCCACCATCCAAAGAGTTTACTTAGCCTCAGGAAATCTTTCTTAGTATGGTATGACTACCTATACGGCACGATGTCCTAGTTAGTTATATTTCTTTAGATCTCTTTCTTACGCCACTACGAACAAATATTATTTTGTTCATATTCAATTTGACGATTACATTCAGCTCAGGGGAGACTTCGAGCTTGGGAGATCAGATATAGCCTTGATCAACCTCAGCACTATTAGAGATTCTTCTACTTGAGTAAATGCGTTTAGATGTAGCGGAAAAAAAAAAAAAAAACTCTGGCTGACTGGCTGGCAGAGTAGATATCTTTTGGTAAACTCATGTCATGTAAATGTCTGAACGCTAAGACAAACAACTCATTGTCTTTCAGTTACACAAAAAATAAAAACAGCATGAGAACGGAAGTTACATACAGACGAAAAAGTCCGTGTCTGCCAGCAGGCGAAGTCATGATAGTAATGAAGATAATAGTGGCAGCAGGAGGGCATGGAATCACCACAACAGCAAAGCAAGGAATCACCACAAGACATATTATTCTCTCTCTCTCTCTCTCTCTCTCTCTCAAACACACACACACACATACATACATACACACACACAATACATATATAAATATATATTATAAAAACACTAAAACAAACACAATCACATATACAGGTGCGTGAGCAATAACATCAACACCCACAAATACACAAGTACGTCCACACTCACTAAAACACACTTACACCCACACCCACTAAAACACATACTTACCCCCACACCCACAATTTTTTATCCTGGTGTGTCTACCACCAGCAGAGATATGACCTTGAACCACCCTCGCCACCCACCTCCCACCCAACACGCACCGGCTGCACCCCACCCCATCCTACCCAACCCTCACCTCCCACATAACCGTCCTATCCATCTACCCCCACTCTTCCAGATACCTTTCTTTCCCAGCCACACTTTTCCCTCCACTCTCTTTCACTCACTTCCACATCTTTCTTTCTACCCACATATTTCTTGACACCTCTCCCTCCCTTCCACACCTTCCCTCCTCCCCACTCTCCTACACACCCCTCCTTTCCCTCCAAACCTCTTTATCTCTCCCTCCCCTCCGCCTTTTCATTCCCAGACACCCTCCTTTCCCCCACACTCTCAGACACCTATCATTTCCTTCCATCCTCCGTGCTTCGTCGCCTCTCCGACACCCTTCCCTCCACCATCACATTCTGAAACTGTTCCTTCCCTCCACCTTCATACTCTAAATCCCTCCCTTCCATCCACCTTCACACACTAAATCTCTCCCTTCTCTCCACCCTTACACCAAATCTCTCCCTTCCCTCCACCCTCACACTCTGAACCTCTCCCTTCCCTCCACCCTCACATACCACTCCCTTCCCTCCAACCTCACACTCTGACACCCCTCCTTTCCCTCCACCTCCGCATTTCCTTACCGGGCATCTCTCACTCTCTTACAGTGGATTTGGTATAGGGATGATCATCATCCCGGTTAGCTTCACCATTACCATCTGTTACCTTATATATCATTCACTGCACCATCCACACTCCACCATCATCACACATCACCACTACATTCCATACCGTTTTGATACTTAAAAAAAAAAAAAAAATGGAGGTTACAGCATCATGGCCCACACCACAGCAGCATCACACCTAACGCACACAAACACCAAGAATGTAATCATCCACTCTCCTCGATAACCACCCAGCATCACCACCACTACCTGCAACACTTTCTTAAAACCTTCAATACGACAATTATCTTTGTTCACTTACTGCTGCCGCTAAATATAGGCTGTTCAGTTTCAAAGGAGACCTCTCGCAATAGAAAGGTTAAAAACATCTCCATTAACACCTAGCGTACTTTGAATTTGTAAGCAACATTGGGGATGCGTCTTGTACTGAAGGGCTTAATAAACTCTCTTAATCCCTTCAATACAGTGACGTCTTTATACAGTTTATTCCTGCTCCTCCAGACGACTTATTCATCCTAGGAGAGATTTCACGCACTGAGAATTAATAAAGGTTGTAGCTAACACATCAGTTCGGAAAGTCCCTCCCAAGCTGAATAAATGTATGCTGAAAAAATTGGCTAAAAAATAGGTCATGGAAGTAAAGTAGTTAACGCCTCATGCAAGTCATAATCACACTACTACACAACCCACCTCAGTATTTCGAGGGCACCTGGGAGGTCATGTAGCACAGGAAACTTCGTACGGTAGCACCTCTTCCTTAGCGATTTATTTAGCATTTTAACTTAACATTCTCTTGTATGTTATTTATATCGCTTTAGTAACAACCACTAGCATCAACAACTTTGAGGAAAATTCTGAAGTATATATAACGTGCAGAGCAAACTGCAACGGAAGGGGTGCTACGAAATCTCCAAAGCCAATTAGGGTCACTCTCGTTAGCTTTGGAGATTTCGTGGGAACATTCTTGGCGATTTATTTCATACATTGCACTTTATTACCTTCCAATATGTTTCTGATGCAAACACAATCGGCAATAAAAAAGATACACCACACAGAAAAATAATAAGGAGTGATATGTAAATAAACAGCTACTAACGAGATGCTATGAAGTCTCTCACGCCATCTGGAATACGCGCTACAAAATGCGAAACTTCTGTGGTATAGGTATGGCACGGTAAGCCATGACGTCATTGTCCAACAATGACGCCAACACTGTGAGTGACGTCACCTGGTGATGATGCGGCAACCTGGCAATGACGCCATGTCTATATTTAGCACACCCCTCATCCCCGAACATAATGAACTATCCAGTTACTTCTCTATGTCAACAGTTACTCAGTTAAATTTTCCAATAAATAAATAAATATCCTTTACCATGCTCGTACTAACTGTCCACCCAGCAACCGAAGCTCTGGCAATCACACTGGCCTCCCTTGTGGCCTCCTCCACTCATGATTCACATCCTCATCACACCACCACCTGCGGCCCCACAACAGCACTAAGCTGAGATGGAACCAGTATGCTCTACTGGTTGTTCATGATATATGTTAAGCTATATATACAGGGGAACGGAATCTGACTGACGTTACCTTTCCAATTCTTTCCAAAATTAGGACTGCTTGTGCATAATCTACATCAAGAAGTTCAATGATGACACACTGCAGTGACATACTACACATTCTTATGCCCGAAACTATAGTACGGGAGTATTGCTTCCCGTATAACATATACGACGTCCCATCAAAGAAAAATAATTAAAATAACTGAAAATGAAAGAAATTGCCTTGCGAGAGGAAACAACACTCCATCGCTCGAACACAAGCCATTTCAGTGTCACGGGACTCCTGTAAACAAAATGAATATAAAATCTATGCCTTCTAATTTGTTACTATAACAAACTTCCATCACCGCCCCGCACTCATCTCCACGGCGGCACTCTCACCTCGTTTCCTCCCTGCATCTAATTCCTCCAAAGTTTCTCCTAGGTTAAATAAAACTTCTTGAAGATACAAAAATAAAATGAAATACACATCATCTGATCGAAAGGGCAGTTATAATAAACTTCCTTCCCTGCCCTGCACTCATCACATCACCATGGCGCCACTCTCATCCTTCCTTCTTGCCTTCCTCCCTCCTCTACTCCATGTCTTCCTCTCTCCCTCTCCTCCTCCCCACCTGTTTCATTGCCTCCCCTACTCCCACCCCTCCTCCCTGTCAGACTCTAAGACAAAGTTTGTTTCCTCTCTGTCTGTTTACCCGACAATGAAACTGGAGACTCATGTAAATTCAACTGTAAATTCATTTCTAGGAGAAGATTGCGACCTGGTAGAAAAATGAATGTCTGTTCCATGATTCTCGCGCAGTCACAGGCGCTAATCGCAAGCCTTCCTCGCCCCCCACTACCTCCCTGCCACACTCACTCCCTCATCTCCCTCTCCTCCCTGACTTGCTCCTCTACCTCCCTCTCTCCCACACCCTCCTCATCCGTCACGACCTCTCCTCACAAGCACCGTCTTTCTTCACAGGGTTTCTAGAAGGTCTGTCGCAATCAAATACCTAGAAGAGTTTTGTGACCATCAAGAATGCACGTACATTCCTAGATAGTCCGTTAACCCTCCGACGACGAAAGATCACTCCTTAGCTGAAAACAGTCGTGTGGCGTCAGCAAAGACACCGCATTTAAACATCTATATGTTTTAGGTGACTCAACTGAATGCGCGGTCATTCTTAGATAGTTCACTGGCCCTTAAGGTCATATTATCAAAATGGCGTGCGTGAAAGTGCGACCAAACCCCTAATAATCGACGGTTACTTATGGAACTCTTGTAACTGGTGTGATCAGTCTGCATTCCACATCGCCGAGTCTGTAATGCCAGACATATTCTATCATCAACCCATGCATCAGAAATTATCGTAATTTATAGTTCCATGGTTCAGATTATATCGTACAAAGTTGGGGGCGTTATGCACACGTCGCTTTCTAAGTTTTAATAATTTGTATGACCCATAGACGACAAAAGGTCTTTTCTGATTAGTAGAATCGTGTGGCGGTGGCAAAAAAATATATGAGTTTAAGCTTTGTCATCGTCTGAGAGTCCGACACATCTATCTCTGACAGACCTCTTGTAGCGAAAAGGAAAAAGAAGGCTTTACCTACCCAGATGACAACAAAGCTCTCTCCAAAAGTAAAGGTCTGGAGATAGCATTAAACACACACACACACACACACACACACACACACACACCATCGGACTGTGGGAATAAGCTCTCAGAATATACCGACATGCCTCTTCTAATCTGCCTGAGGGATAGCGCCACAACATGGAATAAAACAGAAAAAAAGTCACCGCACTATGGAAATTACGAATGTTTCCGGTCTCAGTTTCGTCGAAATAAAACCCTGACATTAACTAGGTGTTGGCATGTACTGACACCCACACTGATGACGACCCGTATTCCCGTCTGCAAGAGAAGGCTCACTAGCGCTCTTTTAAGAAACTTTATTTCTGTATGTGTCACGTTTATATCCTAGCTGTATCCTATTTATGCAAACTATGGGCCTTATTTTCTTTAAGCTTAAAAGGCTGACTGGCACCTCTTCCCCGGCGATGTATTTTGTACAGTATTAGTATTCCCTTGTAGGATATTTTTTGTTTTATTTAAGAACGACACAGCTTGCATAAAACAACATACAGGAGAATAATAACGTAATATACGCAGAAATAAAGTGATGGGAGATGTAATAATGAGCATCCCAAACTGACGAGAATCCGGCCCTATATCAATAATAGCCCCTTCAGGACTATTATTTCTTCTTTTATTAAAAGTATGCAACCTTCAGATAAGTAACATTCAGTTTAGGTACGTTCCCTCACAGCGAAGATGTCGATGAAGAATTTAACCCATCCAATTCGTAGTCTCCGTTAAGGCGAATAAAATAGTTTGGAAATAGGAAGAATATAATAAAAACGATGACGGTGTGGTGAAATGGCTGAGGACACAAATAACGTACTACGGAATATCAAGCAAAATAAATGGCTAAGGAAAAGACGCCTAAAAACTTCCATAGCCCACGAGGTAGGCTACTGATCTAAACACTGTTCCTCTGAACTGTCTGCTTGCATCCCTCCACCTCTACGACGGGCACGTAGTACCCGTCTAGCAACAAACTTTCGTCTCTATTCTGTCCAACTCTCTAATGCAAGAGTTAACCGTTACTCCCAGTCCTTCATTTATGCAACTGGTCAACTCTGGAACTGTCTTCCTCTGTCTGTATTTCCTACTTCCTATGATCTCCAGTCTTTCAAACGCAGTGTCTCCAGGCATCTCGAATTGAACGGATCTTGAATTTGGCTCTCTTTTGTACTGTTTTTGCTTTTTCTTGGAAGGAACAGTATGCAGGCCTGTGGCCTTTGGTTCCTTCTTCCTTGCATTAAAAAAACAAAAAAACAAATGCGAGTGGGCCAGAATATCTTGTCACTTACTCACTTCATCAGCTTGTTTTCCCTAAATAGTCATATACTGTTTCTGCTGTCCACATGACGACTGCACAGCGACAAGGAAAACAATAATTCAGATATATTACCAATGTCATTTTTGGCACATGGATGAAAAAGTTGGTACATACACAACCATAATTCAAGTGTGAATTCTGGTGTATACACTTTGAACAAACTGGCTAAAACTGTGCAAAGCACAGAAGTAAGGTAAAGCAAACGTGCGGCAGAGAGAGAGAGAGAGAGAGAGAGAGAGAGAGAGAGACCTCGTTTGTCCGGCAGCAAGAAGTAAAATAATAATGTCGCTCTACAAAAGGGAACATACTGTATGAACATCACGTCCCACAGCTGGAGTTTTACTGCTTACACTCTAGCGCCCTTGGACACCTTCAATCCGATTACATTTTTCTTGCTATCTCCAGACGATTTTATTCAGCAGAGGAGGCTTTTCCAGCTGGAGTGGTTAGATGCAGCCTTCACTGACCCGTTGTGTAAGGCCCTTCCTTAAGCTGAACAAAATCGAATGACTTTAGTACGAGTAAATAATGAATGAAAGAAGAAAGTCACCAAATTCAAGGGGATGAAAGCTCGCACTGAAAAAATAAAAAATAAATAAATAAATTTTGAGTTATACCAATTCAGAACGGCCCCCCCCCAAAAAAAAAATCAATGGAGAAACCTGTATGGGTTTTTCCATGTCTACAAAATACGAGTACATGCAATAGCTCACCAGAGAGCACCAGACACTTGCACCTGAACTGAACCCTTAACCATGGTGCTTTTTCAGAACATCAGTACACACAACGCTTCCTGTTACTAGCTTTCAATAAACATGGTAGCTCCCGTGAAAACTATTAAAAGCTGCCTTACTCCCATGACAGTCAATAAAAAGCCAACTGGGTCTGCCATACTTCCATGACAGGCAATGAAACGTCAGATGAAACTGCCACAGCTTCATGACATTCATTGAAAAGTCATGTGAGTCTGCCATATCCCCCTGAAATCAATGAAGCAAACAAAATCACTTGAGTATTTATATCAAGGTAGTTTTCTTCCTAGTCATCCCTACAGGAGTAGGGGGACTGGTTGCAGATGATAAACAGGTAATGTCTAGCACCCTAGCATGTAAACATTCGCCGAAGAGAACGACAGGCACCCTCCCATTCCCCCAGCCTCCCTCTGACAACACCGCCTCAAGAAACTCACATTTTCCATTCCCAAGGCTACCGCGTCCCACTTTCTGTGTCTTGTTTACACAGACCTGCCTCCTGTATACCTTACCACTCCTGCTGGCTAGTAATGATCAGGTCATGGTAAAGACAGCATAATTAAATACACAAGACTTATATATGCACAAACTTATTACCCTTATCAAGTACAGCTCTTTCTTATGCAAAGTGCATAATTTTATCTAAAACTATTTTATAAATTTAATCTGCATACTGACAATGCCACATTATCTCCTTCAGTATGGCGACTTACTGATTTCTATCGGCGCCATACGATTTTACTCAGGTTAGAAGAACCACTAGTATGGAAGTGAACGCTAATATCTAACGTCTCAAGTCCGACAACTCCCTTCTAAGCAAGAGAAAATGGTCTGAAGTCAGCAAGAGTATAATAAAAGGGCGCCATCGTGGTGAAGGAGGTAGTAGTTGTTCCCTAGGCAGTCTGGCCGAACAGCCCCGTGGTGAAGGAGGTAGGCGGATGGTCCGGCCAGTACACATTTCAAGGTAATGTCAACTACGTAAGTTCGCTTAATATTCCACCACCTCTTTTTCCCGATGCTGGTTAACACCCCTGGATTGAGAGAAGTTTGGTAGGTTTCTCTGCAATTAGACGATTCTCTGTTTACTATGATGTGTCAGGAAGGAAAGTGACGAGAAAGTGTGAAGCAGATGCGGTGGAACAGCAGGTGAACTTTTGTTACTAACTGTACACAGCAAAAGCCATACCGCCGGCCTTACAGAACCTGAACTCGTTTCCACTTTTTCCAGGACACACAAACAAACCAGCATTGACAATATTTGAAACGGGCCGGTCTCGAAGGACGCAGCTTTCATCCTTTAATTTTACCTCCGTTGACTCAACAAAGGGTGACACTCCCTACCTTAATACATCACTTCTGGTGATGCTATGCTTGAAGATCTTGCCTATTTCTGCAAAGTCGCAAATTAACAACAGACTCATAGCTGAGGTTCGAAAGTTCTCACTACAGAGCGAATTACCATACTACAAAGAGCGTAACCCTCCCACTGGATGCAACGACAGCGATATACTTTTAGGATGGAAGATAGCTCCTCTTACAGATATACTGTATGTGCGAAGGATGCGTAAATCAGAGCTCTGTAATGCCGCGGCTACTCTTGCTTGAAACATGTGACCACCAAGATCATATGACGCACAGTATTAATACTGTCGCTCTAGCCAACAGAGTCTAGGCATTGGACAGATCCAAGTACCTCGTTTCCTACTGCCGATCACGTTTCGGGCACGTGTGATACCTACCATTATTGGTCAAGATCTCACCCAGGCTTAGTTTTTGACATTACATACTAACCTTGACCCAACACACTAATGTACATTTAAATGTCCATTTGGGGGGGGGGGGAAGAGGCAGTTTAAGGCTCACAACTACGCCCCCAATCTAATATTACCGACATGTACACGCAAGACTAGCTTCTAGTCGTTTAAAGTCTGACCCCATAGTCTCTGTTACTGCTTACACTCGCTTAACAGCCGGTGCGTCTTTTGTCACAGAACTCTGTGAAGGGGAAACAAATTTACAGAGCTTTATCTACTTACAACAATTTTTTGTTCGCTGTCATTAGGTCACTAACAATTTCAACTCAGGAAAAATCTATAGTTGTGAAGTTATATCAAACCCCATCAGTTCGATACATCTCTCCTATGCTCAATAAAATCGTCTGGAGACAGTAAGGATATAATATTAAAGACGCCACTGAAGTGAAAAGGTTAAGCTAATGTTATTCTTTGATGCCTACCTTTCTTTGATGGAACCTTCGAGTTTGTCTGACACTCTAGAAATGAATACATACACACACACACACACACACACACACACACACACACACACACA
>JAGKTI010035716.1:0-11204 GCA_018397915.1 Birgus latro | reverse complement strand
ATGCTACAGCTCAACATACATTCCATAGCATTTCTTCTAAATTTCCTCTGTTGTTATAGCTTGCCATTCGTGATTAGAAATAGCAATTTTGGGGCAACTTAGCGTTAAATGGATATAATTAACTGGTAAATGATTAGTTATTTGTGTCTGCTCATTATGACTGGTTAATAGTGAGCTAAACTGCACTGGTTTATGATGGATTTATTAGGCCTGGTTGTTATTCCTTGCTGGTTAATGACGTTGCCTACAGTATACCTGGCTGATGGAAATTTATGTAGGTCTCGCTTTTCTTTGCTATGTTATGTTATAGTAGGTTATAGGAGGGTACGATAGGTTAGTTTAAGTCTGGATCTAGTGCGTTAGGTTATATTACACCTGGTTTGGTTAGAGTTAGCTCTAGGATATTAGGAAGTTTAGACGGGGCTAAGTTAGTTTAAGTCTGGGTCTTTTATGATACACTAAATTAAACCTATGTAGTTCATTTTTGTTTTCGTTTTTGAAGGCTCCAACATGCTTGCATGCGTCGGCCTTGGTCACCTAATGGCGGCTCTCCACGCTGCTCGATCCCTGGCAGCCTCCCTGTTCAGTCCCTTATGTCACACTTAATGACCTCGTCCCATGTCTTTCTCGGTCTACCCCTCCCAACCCCTCCCCCAATATTAACACCTCTCACCCTCTGTACCCAATTATCATCCCCCATCCTCTCCACATGTCCAAACCACCTCAGCCTACATCTCCTCATCACAACACCAATACTCTCCAGTCCCATCCTACCTCTCAAGTCTTCCATCGTAAACCCAGCCCCCCCAGGCCTTGCACGCAGGGATGCACTGCACATCCACCTAATCATTGTCGTTTCTGTACGTTTAAACCTGCGAATATCCTCTTCCTCTACTGCCCAGGTCTCACTACCAAACAGCATCACAATCCTAACACAAGCTGCATACAAAGACCCCTTAGCACGTAAGGAGAGTCCTCTCAATGTCAGGAGAGGCAACAGCTCCCTGAACTTCTTCCAACCACTTCTCACCCTAGCAACCGAGCTAACTCCAGCCCCACCTCCGGCACATAACATGTCTCCCAAATAACGAAACTCCTCCACACACACAAGAGACTCACCTGCAAGTTCAACCCTCTCACGCCTAACAATCTCCACCTGCTCTCCCCGACACACCGCACACATGAAATCAGCATCATCTCACAGTCTACCTCTAATACAATAGGATAAATTAGCCCCAATTAATGAACTTGTGGTCTCCATACTCACCTGATCAGTGCACCAGTACCAAATGCCGGAGATGGTGCCGCCGAAGATCACGCCAGGCCAGGGTAGGTCAGACTCATTCGGCTTGGCTGACCGGAAGAAGTGCATGGCGTAGCTGGGGGGCTCACCGCAATTGGTCATGTTGTCTGGGCCGCCGTAGACAGTTTTGTTTGGTAAGGCGTAGAAATAGTCCACTACCAGCCTCTCGTAGCCCCCCACCTCATAGAAGGCTTGGGTTAGAGTGTTAGCGGAGGTTAGATTTGGGTTAGGTTACATTAAGTTTGCATGGCTTAGGTTAGACCATGGTAGTTTAAGTTTGAATGGAGTGTTTTAGGATACAGTCAGTTAGATTAGAATGCGTTTGTGAGAATGAGTCAGGAAGGCTTAGATTAGGTAAGGTTCTGGTCATGTTGTTTGGGTTATGCTAGTGAATATATTTAGGATGAATCAGGTTAGGATATTTCTTTGGGCTAAAATGTGGTAGTTAAGAAGGTTGAGTCAAGCTAGGATTTTATTTTTTGGCGGGTTAAGTTAGGATATATTTATTAACGTTAGCCAATGTTAGAGAATTTATTTGGGTTAAGTTAGAATATGAAAGGCAGGTTATTTACATTAGGTTGCGTTAGGGAATCTACGAGTATACAGTTTAATCTAAGATATTTTGTAGTGCCATAATTTTAAGGATAAGTGTAGTAGTATAAGTTAGTATAAGTGTAATGTAAGTGTAGCCTTGAACCCCTGATTATGATTCATCTGTACTATGTAGGGAGTGATCATCAAATTCCACATTCAGGCTTGTTCCCTGTTAATATTTGTAGCCTAAGTGTTACTCTAGTAATAGAGGAACTGTATAGAGTGATTATGAGAATGAGAGTCGTGGTCAGTTCTCATGGTTGACATACAGTAGAGGTGAAAGTTTTAGCACAAGATTAATAATCACAAAGATTTGTCTTCATATTTCAAATTCGAAATTTGTAAGTCAGGCTTGGTATTATCATCTTTTTGTACTACATAGTAATGAATTAAATCTTAGTTAAATTCTAACTGCTGATAATGGAAATTTCCAAATCTTAAAGTTTGCATTACACTGGCGACTGGATACATATCTCCACATGGTTATAATTAGTTTAAACACTCGTTGGTTTAGGCTTCGGTGTAATTGTCAATCCAATACGCTTACCACAAAATTTTAAGGATCGTAAGTCAGTCCGTCTATACATGTCAAGTGTGAACACCTTATTTCCTATGCCATGTTAGTAGGTTTGAACAGTAATGCTGCAGAGGAATCTGTCGAGGTCAGTTCCGATGTTAGGACAGCCGCGAGGAAGAAAGCATGTGGCCGAAGGCGAGAGACGCTCACTTTGCTCTCCGACGCCGTGTCGTCCGAAGGGGAGTAGTTCACGTGCTCTACATTTCCCCCATTTTTTAGTCCTATAATTTTAATCCTCTCTATATATATATCAGCAGGATGACTGTTAATGTTTCCTCTAACTTCCTTTTGTAATGACTTTGCTCTCCGACGCCATGTCGTCCGCAGATTGCCGTTGTTCCATCGTAGCCGCCTGCCCCGATGAAAGTAGTAACCAAACGGTTCTTCTCGTTTGTGCCCGTTTACACTAGAAATTCTTCTCCCCCCTTTTTCAGATTCACTAATCTCGATAGCAAATTATTGGTCCACTGTAATTCTGTAATCTTATATATACATATTTGGGAATATTGTAAACGAGTAGTAAGCCTGTTTGATATTTTTTTTTTAGTCCAAGAAGTTATTGAAAATTACCTTCCAGATTTAGTGTCGATACGTTTAACATAGTTCCTCTATTATCATTGTATGAGTTGCTTGAGAACTCTGAAGTGAAAAGTATGGGAAAGAACTCGGTCCCAAGGAAATATTCTGTTATGTAATTTTTCCAAGGTCATTACCCAAGGAGCCCATACAAGGTCATTGGATTGCTGGTTTCATGTTAAGGTGTCACTGTGAATTTAATGATTTGGTATACGAAATTGTCAGATACACTGGAGATGGTGTTAATTTGGAAATAGTAGGTTAAGAGGTGAAATTTATATACAGTATTAATATGTGCATGTGAATATAAAATTGTGCTTAAACCCAACTGTGAGGAACTCTGTTCACAATAGTGTGTTTGTATCATTCCGTGAATTTGTTCAGCGGAGGTGAAAGTACTCTTGCATTCTTTGATCTTCATTTGGTATATCTGCCCTGCCCTGAGATAATATCAGTGCGAAAGAGTAATGATCTTATAGTTTCTAGTAATTCATATCCTGTAAGAAATCTATGGTTAATTTGATCAATATCTAGTTTCTTATATTTGTATGTTTAGACTTAATAAATATTAGGTTAAGTTTTTATTGTGTTTGAGACTTATTATCCCCTGGGGAGTTTTATCATGAGATTGAGTGGCCCGCAAGGTGTGTTGCTATCTTACGACTTCAGGCGATTTGTTCAGTTTAGGAAAATCTCTCGTGCTGCATGAATTACCAGGAGCTCGAGACTAAAGTACCCATGTTGAAAAAGTATCTCCTAAGCTGAAGAAATTTGTCTGGAGATGGCGTGAATAAAATATACTCAGGTAGGGACAGAGTTTTCCAGTTGGAGGGGTGTGATGTAAGCACAAGCTTGTATATAATAATTCAAGACTTTGCTCATGAATCTCATATTAAGACTTCAGTAATTTCTTCTCAGGCCTAAGCATGAAACAGCTTGGTTTTGTTAATGCTGCCCATGCAATATAATTTCTGAATCGCTTCCTCTTTTTCAGAGGATTTTATTTCGTGTCCTCGAATTTTGGTTCCATCAAGCGGTTTTCAAGCAAAATCCCACCTAAGCTAAAATAATATCACCTGGAAAGACCTCAGCTGGTAGAAAAGTTAAAAGAATGAAAGGGTCAAGGACAAAGTGAATAAAAGTTTTGGTGCTTGAATTATTAAAACACATTTGTATTGCAAATTGGCAAAAAAAATAAAGGAACAACTTACTGGACATAGCACTGTACAGTATATTTTTATCCAGAGTAACAGTTGCCATGGGTTCTGCGGAACACAACTTACTGGACATAGCACTGTACAGTATATTTTTATCCAGAGTAACAGTTGCCGTGGGTTCTGCGGAGCTTAACCCTATGTTCTTCCTTACGCAGGCAATTCCTATTATAATTATTTGCATATAAGATATATATCCTTAGAATATAACTGTTTTTTATTACTGGATGATGTTTTTGCTTTTAAAAGCTAACCAGCTATTTAATTAATCAATGTCAAGTATAAAAGAAACATGCTCATCATTATATAGTGCATAACAGTACATGTAATCATGATTACTTCTTATGTAATCGTAATCGTAATCGATTACTCTAACCGTAATCGTAATCTGAAGTTTGCAAAGTAATCGTAATCGTATTCAATTACAATACTCCTGTAATCGCCCCAAGCCTGTGTATGTTTACCAATTTTAACAATAAAATGGATAAAAACCTTTACCCAGTTTTACCGAAACGACAAACATCTCAGATGATGCCAATCACCAACTTTAAACAGATCTAGAGTATTTTTTAAGAGCACATCCACAACACAGAGCAGTCACGGAAAGGGACCAAGCTAACCCCAATGTTCATCTGAAGACATCAAAATTTCTATGTTCCTTCCAACTCAATGGCATAACTGGCTTAATACCAGTTACTCTCACTAATTTTATGCATGTTAACTACCTGCATTTATAAAGAAAAGTTTGAAATGCATCCTTTGGAATATTGGATGTTGATATGATGACTGAGAAAATTAATACATATCCCAACAGTCTAATACTATTAAATCACCATGTGGGAAAAACTGTGGGGTCAAAACACTGACAGGAATTTAATAGTATGGAAAAAATATGAAATCAATGGAATAAATATAAATAACCTTTTAAAAATATGAAACATAAGGGGAAAAAAAGAAAACATCAACGAACATCTAGGTAAGTCCTGCGACAAAATTAAAAACATGCTACAGTTAGGTTAGGTCTGAAGAATGTCAAAGTTTAGCTCTAAGTGAAATAGCTAATAAAAAGCTTGCTAAGATTAGGCTTCAATAATGTCAAGGGAAGTCCAAAATAAAAAACCAAAAAGCATGATAAGGTTAGGTCTGGAGAATGTTTTAGGTCCAAAGGATGCCAATGTTAGGGTGCTGAAAAACTGAAAAGCACACCAAAGTTAGGTCCGAAGAATGTCGAGGCTAACAACAAAGGATGCCAGGGTTTGGGCCAGAGGATACCATGCAGATACCAATGTTAACTCTGAAGGATGTAAGGTCTTAACCAAAAAATGTGGCTTTCTCGGTTTACAAAGGTTACAGAATTTGGACTGCACAATACTGTTAAAATAATCAAATCCTGCAGAATCTGGGCAGTGAGACTGCAAATGTATGGTCCACATGCTGAAGTTTGATTTAAGATGTATCTATCTAGGTTATGTTAGCTTTCATACTTTTCTAGGCTAGGGATTATCACTTTTGTTTCACTTACAGCAAAGCTTGGCTCATATTTTATATGTTACATATTTTGTGCAAGCCTGCAAATTGGAAACTGTTTGTATTATTAGAAAAGTATGAAAGCAAACCCAACCTAGAAAAGAACGAAAGCTAACCTAACCAAAATGATATGAAAGCAAACCTAACCAAGAAAGGTACACCCCAAATCAAACCTTGGCATTTTTCGGATCTAACATTTGCAATCTCATGGTCCAAGTTCTGCAAGATTTTGATCTAGAGAGACAGAAATCTTGCAGAACTTGGGCCACTGCAAATGTTACATCTGAAAGATGCCAGGGTTTGATTTGGGATGTACCTTTCTAGGTTACGTTGGCTTTCATACATATTTTTGTTTCATTTACAGCAAAACTTGGCTCATATTATATATATTTTCTGCATGCCTGCAAAATTGGCAATGTCGTATTTCCATTTATATATTGTTTCTTGCCATTTCCACTTCTTCAAACATTGCTGAATTTTTTTTTCTCTCTCTCACTTATTTTTCTAATCTTAGCTCAGATTTTTTTTCATGAATTCAATTTTTGAAACTTGGCTTGGCTCTAAAGTTTTTTTCTTTCATTTTCCTGATTTTCAATAGAATCTGATTTTATTATTTCCTGACATGTCTTACATTTTCCTGCTTTCAACAAGGCTCGGATTTCAAATTGTGGTTTCATACTTTTCCTAAATGTTTAACTTTACATTTCCCTACTTTGCAATTGCTGGCTCTGATCTGCAATTGGTGGGTTTAAGATTGCTGGAAATATTTGAATACTGTATGTGGTCTCTCCCTCACACCAGCTATAAGCAAAAGCATTTTCATCAAAAATTATAGTAAAAATACTAAAATAAACTATCTCGGCAATTACAAGTTATCAATAGGAAAACAACAGCACAAAAGACACAATACAACAAATTTGTAAACATGGCTTAGGTACATGGGTTAGTGTCAGACTGAAAACCAGACTTCAGTACTAACTTCAGCAGTATTCCTGGCAGACCCTTCACCCAGTATAGCAATGTTCATTTTCTGGGCTGTAAAAAAAAAAAATGTGTGAACTGGAAAAATATATACATAACATCAAAGTTACATGTGGGGCAGTGATGGTGTCACTCTACCTGTAGAAGCCTGCCAACCAGCAACATTCCTTAATTTACCAGCCTATACAAACACTTGAACAACTTACTATAGCACCCTTACCACTTCACAACCCAATATAACACTACAGCAATTACTTACCACTAGGGAAAGTCCATAAGCCATGAAAACTCACACAAAAACAATATCAACTCCCAACACGCATCACCAATATTCCACTCGCGCACCTTTAGTGACGCCACAATCAGACGCTGCTTCTCAACAACCTGAAAAATGTTGCCAATTACATATTTACCTACATTTATCTTTCTTTAATAACTGCTATCCATGTAGCTGTAATAATACCATATCTAAACATAATATTCATATTATTTATTGCGCTATGCTGTCAGCGATTTACACGAACACAAGTGAAAAAAATGGAAATGAACGACCACTCACCAACCAGGGACCACAGACAGGGGTACCATCTTCACCTACTGCCACCTTGAACTCTGTGAACCAGACGTCAACACACCACATTGCTCAATAATGCTGCTCTCGTTACTTGAAAAAAAAAAAAAAAACGGGGATATCATAACTAAGCAAGAATACAAGCAAAAGTCAATTATCACTTCGTGAAAATGTTTAAAGGGAAGTCACAAAACGGGTACACACATCAGCTGTAAATCATTTCAATTCCAGGGCCCTTTCCGTACTATTTCTTGTTATCACCAAGTAATTTTATGCACCACAGGAGGGACCTTCTAGTGGAAAGTCAGGAACAACTGAGCCTAGCCATTTACCCCTTCAGTACTACGTCAGTATTATTAATGTCGCAAGTCGATTTTATATAAGTATTTGCTGGCTTTTACCAAGGTCTTTTTCTTCACTGAACTTCAAGTAGGATATATGTTAGTAATATGAAAATAAGAGACATTCTTGTCTTGTGAAACAGTCAAGAATCTTATAAGCAGACTCCAAGGCCTACAGATACCGTTAATCCGTTTGCAGACGTGAGGTGAGCACGAGACGACAGGGTAGCCAACCTTAGCGACATACAACGTAACTGACAGCATCCGTACTTTTCTTTCTTTCTTTCTTTCTGGTGTATCAGGTTTCACTCAACCAACATGTGGTGCTCTGCAGAGATTGTATGTAGGGTGAGAAGTGCCTGTAAGTGTGATTGTTGTGTTGGAGTGGCTTCGGATGTGTGAGTAGTCTGTGAACCAAGTGTAATCGGCCACTTTTCTAAGACAAAACAAGATATTGCACGCCATAAACAACAGTTTACTATTTAAATCTATCCATCTACCAATAATCCAAACGACGTATCATCCGACGTAAAAGACAGTTCCCCACAGACCCAGACTTCGCACCTTTCACGTACAACCAGACGAAGCACATCATCAGCAACCTCAAGCACTCATCTGCCTGTGGACCAGACAACATAAGCAACATACACCTTAAACACATTGGACCGCAAGACATACAAGCACTCACCAACATATCAAACAACAGCTACTCACACAACATAATACCCAACATCTGGAAGCATGGCATTATCATCACTATCCCCAAACCCAACAAAGACCCCACATTACCTTCCTCACACCGCCCAATCACACTCCTCTGCACCCCCTCCAAAGTCACTGAAAGGCTGGTACTACAACTAGTTACACCTCACACACCCCTAGCCCCATCACAACATGGTTTTAGGCCACTACACTCCACAAACACTCTTCTTACAGACCTCACACAGAGAGTTTTCGATGGCATGAATTCAGCTAGGCCACCACATAGAACACTTCTTGTCACACTAGACATTAGTAAAGCTTTTGATTCCATTCCCCGCCACAACCTCACAAACAAAATATTCAACACAAACATGCACCATAACACAAAAAGATGGCTAGCAAACTACTTGGCAGGGAGATATGCACATGTAACTTTTGCTGGTCAGTCCTCGAACATCAGAAACTTCACAAATGGTGTCCCCCAAGGATCTGTCTTGTCTCCTACACTCTTCAACCTATACATGCATGACATACCCACACCCCACACACAACAGATACACACAGCTTCCTATGCAGACGACATAACACTTACATGCACACACCAAAACGCAAACACAGCCACACAAATCCTCCAACCTTACCTCAACACACTACATGAATGGTTCACCACAAACAGACTCAAAATAGCCCCAGCCAAATCTACAGTGACCCTTCTCACAAACTGGACAGCAGAACACAGTCACATTCCACACCTCACCATAGACAACACTCCCCTACCACACACACACACACACACACACACCCAAAATCCTTGGTGTAACATACAGTACATCAATGTCATTTACACCAAAAATAAATTAACACCTAGACTCAATGCCTTGAAGTCACTTGCCCATACAACATTTGGACACAACAAAGAAACCACCACCGCAGTATACAAACAATATATACGTTCAGTGATGAATTATGCAAGCCCTGCTTGGGCTCCTAACCTCACTAAGACACACTACAACACTCTTCAGACTATACAAAACAAGGCCCTAAAAATAATCACAGGCTGCACAGCTACTACACCTGCAGACCACCTACACCAAGAAACCAAAGTCCTCAAAGTCAAGGATTATCTAGACATGAGAGGCACCCAAACTCTCGCTGCAGCCTCCACAAACCCACAATATCCACTATACTACATGGCAGCACATCCACACACACCAAGGAACATCAAAACAACACCCAGCACACGATATCATATACAAATACTATCATCTCTTCCCCCCTGCCCGCCTCAGACCAGCTTCCAGAAGCATATTCATACTCAAATCACTCGCCGTTCCATTCAGTCACTCAAAGACAACACTCAGCTGCATGCACGGCCTCCTGATATCCATCCTTCTGAATCCTGTCTCTCCCGTGAGGACAGGGTCCACCTGGGCAGGCTGAGATGTGGGCATCATCCAGCCCTCTTTGAGTTACCAGAAGAGGCTGGGTGACTCCGTCGCTGACGCCTGTCAAGAATGTAACACAGCACCCCACACTATTAAGCACATCATGGAAGACTGCATTGCACACAATCACCTACGCCAACAACACAACATACACTCCTTGAGAGCTCTGTGGGAAAGCCCGGTCTCTGCCATGGCCTTCCTTAGGGACTCGGGGCTGTTCGGCCAGACTGCCTAGGGAACAACAACAACTACTACTACTACTACTTGGAATGCATCAGTCGGAGCTTACGGGCCCTGGGATAGGCTGTTCGGTGTAGACATGATGAAAATTATTAAATAATAATTTGGTGCGGCAACAACTAGGTCATATGGCGCCAGGAAAAAAAAAAAAAAAACTAAATAAACCTTTCACACTAAAAAAAAAAAAAATCAAAATCGCTTCCAAAAATAACAGAACGGCAAGGAATCCAGACATGATGCTCGATAAGAAATACACGTTAATGATTCGAGCACACGAGAGTCCTGTAATACAATGCATTATTATTTGTTTTGCAGCTGTTCTTGGTGTTGGTTGGCTGTGACCTCTGTACTCGCACACATCGGCCTAAACAGTACATTCACTAGTACTTTCAGAATAATACGCTGTCCCACAAAAATACTGCACAACATTATGTTAAAAAAAAAAATCAATAGATCGAGTTGTCAAGGGAAAATACAGTATACCTTAGATATTGCTTAAATTAAGAGCATATGTGAGAGCTGGGAGGCAGTGGTATGAGGTAGTACGAACACTCGCTTGCGTCAAAACTGTTCCTGCCATTATACGATACCAACATCACACAGCCAGAACAACTTGCTGGCCTCGTTATTGGCATCTGTTTGGACAGCCAGGATCGAGTAAATAACTGACGATAAACGCCTTAGTGTTAGTAGCCATCCTTAACTCAAGATCGAGACAGGTCAATACTCGTCACACTAGCATGTCCTATAAATGACACCACTACATCATTAATGGTGAGTTGTACGAGTATGAGGAAACTGACGCTAGATTATGATGCTGGTCACAAAAAAGTCCTATTGAAAGTATGCAAAGCGGGAGTATTCTTCCTTCGACAGAGCTATGTAATATAAGCTGTAGAAGGACGAAAAAATGGGGCATGTTAGAGCACAAACAGTATAACAATGAGCATCAAAGTGTTAACAGAACCCCCTTAACATTCCTAATCGGGACAACTCTAGTGTCTGATTCCAACTAATGCCAGACGATGTTATTTAGCTGGGTGGGTGATATACTTCTCTCCATATGCATCCTATTTCCTCCATCATCTTTCTTTCCTCTCTGTCCATCATCCACTCTCTCCCTCTCTCTCTCT
>JAGKTI010035715.1:0-11204 GCA_018397915.1 Birgus latro | reverse complement strand
TATGTACAGTAAATGCTTGATATGACGAACGCGGGATAAATCGTATCTTGAGAAAACGGAATGATTATTTTCCATAAGGTACTCACAACATGCCAGAAGTTCTCCTTTCTGTCACAAGGCTTTGGGTTTCCTAAACGGAAACAAGCCGGTTTGACCTAGGCCGAAGAAAAATCACGATGCGGCAGAACGTTTCCGGTCGACCATGAGGCATGGGGCTTTGTCATAACCCGTGGCAACATACCGTATGTGAGGCCGCTCACCTCACCTCACTCAACCCGCAACTGCCGCACTGTTCATATCTTCTCTCCAAGTGTGCAGAATTATCTTCGCATTACAAACTTTTTGTGCCTATTCTTTGAAAAATAAGGAAAGCAGTCGTTCACCATGAATAAAGTACGGAAAAAAAAAGAAAGGGTGAAGCTTTTTCTGGCCCAGAAATTGGAAATAATCGGGAAAATTGAGCGTGGTATACCAGTGAAAACGATCATGGCTGAATATGGGGTCAAGAAAACTCAAGTTTATGAAATTCGCAAACATAGGGAGGAAATCAAGAAATTGAAAGTGCTGCCAGACGTGAGTGCTAGTTCATCTAAGAAATCATCATTTTTAGAAAGGCGATCTTTAAAAAAGCCAAAATATGGAAAACTTGAGGAGGCTGTCTTTAAGTGGTACCAGCAGCAGAGATCCCAGGGTATGCCAGTGCGTGGGCCTGAGATAAAGAATACTGGTTTAAGGATTGCTGAAAAACTAGAAATAGAAGATTTCCATGCGAGTGATGGCTGAATCTGCAACTTTTCAAAACGGCACGACATCGTGCATAAAAAGGTAGTGGGTGAGAGTTGCAGTGCAGATGTTGCGAATGTGCAACCATTCATCGAGAAAATAAAGGCAATACAAAGTGAAACTGGCATTAAGGCCTGGCAGATTTATAATGCTGATGAGGCTGGCCTCTTCTGGATGGCAGCACACGTGCCTAAGAAGCCGGTCCAGTTCCCAGCCCACAAACAAAGTAAGGCACGAGTGTCAGTGTTGCTGTGTTCAAACGCTGACGCAACCCACAGAGTGCGGCCTATGGTGGTAGGGACCGCAAAGAGACCACATGCGGTGCTACCCATTATGGATAACCTGTCCGTAGACTATGATAGTAATCCCAAGGCCTGGTTTACAGGCACCATTACCAGGTCTTGGTTCTTCACTAAATTTGTCGAGTCGGTGAAGAACTACCAGATGCGAGTTCATAATGTGCGGCCAGGGCAGGTTAAGGTTCTCCTCCTCCTAGATCAGGCTCCAGCGCACCCCTCAGAGGAGATCCTGGTGACACACGATGGGCAGATTCAGACCATGTTCCTCCCTGCCAACACCACTTCCATCCTACAGCCCATGGACCAGGGTATCATCAGTACCTTCAAGAGGTATTACAGGAGGCTAATGTTGGAGGATATCCTGGTGGTGGAGATGGAGTCTGAAGCAGGAGAAGAAGATACGAGGAGGAGGAGGAGTGTAGAGGCATGGAAGAATTACGACATGCACTATGCGGTTATCAACATTCGAAAAACCTGGGATACTGTATCAAACAGGACAATCATTCAGGGATGGAATGCCTTGTTTGGGAAGAGGGATGTGTCCTTGTTTGGGGAGAGGGACGTGTCGCAGAGGGTGGAGGATGAGGATGCCAACTTCGAAGGGTTCACTGGAGAGGAGTGCAGGCAAGCCTTTCAGCGTGCAGGAGAGCCTGACGTGGAGATGAAGGAGATCCAGGAGTGGCTGAACCTCAATGCTGGTGGCCCTGGCTTCCACATGCAGACCGAGAACGAGATCGTGGCCGAGGTGACAGCAAAGGAGCCTACACCCGACGAAGAGGTGACGGAGTTCACAAATCCAAAGAAAACAGCCTCCCATCCATAATTATCTCCTTATATCCTAGCTAGTCCCACCCCCCCGCCCCCCCAGTTTGGCCAGATCATAAAGGTGAATTAGCTAGAGTCAGATTAACAGACGATGACGTGCTTGAGGTCAAGGTTGGTTTGTCTGGGTCTTTCCAAGCGTCCATGGTGGAACTATTTACAACGTGCATCTAGAATGAGCTTTAGGAACAGAATGAAAAATGGCGAGTCTTTCTCCCCTCATAGGATTCAGAGATGCCAAATATTATTTAATTACAGTTATTTAAATACAGTCAATTGCCTCACGACATTTACATGGAAAATCCAACTTAACAAGTTAATCTTAGTTTAAATAAAACTAAAGCCAAATATTCACATTATTTGTCAAAAGTATGTTAGACCTTCCTCCGTTTTCCGTCAGGATACCACGTCATCCCACCACGCAGGCGATATCATGACGATGGAAACTTCCTAATTATTTACACTTATTTAAAATATAGTAGTCCTGAAGGTTAAATGGAGTAGCATTTGATTTATTAATTATAAGAATTATTAACAAGAACTAAAGCTAAATCTATGGGATAATAAACTGATCAAATTAGTAATAAGCGTTCTCTGGTATTTTCCTCTGCTTTCAACAGAAACAACTATTTCAAAAGGAAAGGAGCACAAATACTGCTAACACAGGATACTCTGTTTTGGGGGAAAATATTTTCTACATCTTTGAATGCTGACAAGAAGTCCTTGCCTAACCTGAGCTGGTATGAAGTCACTGCGGTGAATGAGTGATCAGCATCTCTGACTGGGAAGCTGTCCAGTCCACCCAACAACATTAGGGTTCGAATCATGGTGTGGTCACCTGCTGTAACTCAATTCAGGTGTCCATTCACCTTTTATGGGTTGATAGGTTAAAAAAGTACATAAGGTAACACCTAGGGATAATATAAGAGGTAAAGTGGATGATCCAACAGCACTGTATCCCAGTGAAGTGGGTGAATAGCCCAACAAAGGGCCAAAGCACGAACATAAGAGCCTCATGGCATCTGTCCCAACCACTATCTTACTTTCAGCTTAACCTAACCACGTAGTTTAGTGTATCTAGGGTTAAGTTCTTAAAGCTGACTTTGTCATGACCTTTGCCTTGTTGCTTAAAAAATATAGTTGCTCGAGTGGCTCAGTTTTACTGAGTTTGGTCTATACTGATTCAAAATTGTTTGTGTTATACTGTGCACAGACAAACAGAATAAACACACACACACACACACACACACACACACACACACACACACACACACAGATACAGTGCCCTCCATCGTGATGTAATAATGGGACAGGTGAAGAAAGCTGCTGTTGGGATTCTCAACCCTCTTCTCCCACATTTAAATCCACCATAGTTGTCTTAGTACTGTAACATTCATATATTATGAGAACATTCCAGTCAGTATCGGTGCATCATGTACTAAAAAGCTTGAGTCAATACAGTAAGTACGAAATTATAATACCTGAGTAAGAAGCAGTTGAGTGGATGGTATATCATTAATATTTGTCGCATTAATCATTTAACCACCAAATGCCTTTCATTAGAAGAATCGGACAATATCAAGAATTAACTCTACAAGGTGATCTTATTAAGGTATTAAGTATATATTCTTTAATACAAAACGAAGATTTTCAGTGGTTTGAATTATACGCCAGTGGATGTTTCAACGCGGAATGTGAAGGGTGCAAATGATTAGGTGAAAGTGAGATTGTCTAGGTGCTTGAAAGTGCAAAAGTGGGCATATATAGATTGACTGAGACAGCGAGGTGAGTGTGAGAGTTGGAGTATGGGTGGGGTATATGGGTAGGAGTAGGTGAGAATGAGAGGACACAAGAGGGTGTATGTATTGTTGTGTGGAATATATGGAAGGAGAATATAAGTGAGTATAAATCAATTGGTTCAAGGATTGTGTGGGTAAGATTGAAAGTAGGAATACAAATGTGGGCGACTGTGGATGTGTATGGGCCAAAGGAAGACCGTGTGAGCAGAGTGAAAGAAGAGTTCTAGGCAAATGTGGAAGCCTGCAAGAAAAAGGATGAGAGGAATGAGAGAGTGTTCTTGATCAGAGATATGAATGGAAAAGTAGGAAATGTGAAAGTGGATGAAGTTAGTGAATGAGGTGTACTTGCAGAAGTGGATGAGAATGACAGTGCTCTAGCCGACATTTATTGTGCGGGGAAGGGGTTGGTGATAGCTAATAGCCTCCTTAGGCACAAAATGATCCATAGGTGTACATGGCGAGTGATTAGAAGGGTGGGTGGTGAACTGAATGAATGGAAGGCAATTACTGATTATCTGTATGTGTGGTTGAGAGAATGAGGAGGTATGTAGTACGGTACATGCAAGAGCGTACTGGAGTTGGGGAAGTGGACTTTCTCACCACCAAGAAAGTCAATGTCTTATTGTGATGGATGAATAAAATGAGAGAAGGACAGGAACAAGTAGTCAATACAAGGAGGGTAGTAAGGTTGCTAGAGGATGGAAAAAGCGCAGAATATAAGGTAAGTAGACTGTTGTTACTTATGAAGGTACATTTGATTTTCTTTTATTTCTTTGATTTTTTCTTATATGTTATGTTGCTTTAATATGAGCAATAACATCCCAAAGTTTGAGTAAATTTGGTCAATTAGTTTTAACAGAAGAAAAAAATAATATATACATAATACGTATTAAAAAAGAGACACAAGAAATGGGAAACCAGGAAATAAAATGTGTTCATCTGATCTCTGTGATATTTAGTAGTTTTACTAATAAAACTCTCATTAATAAATCACCCTAAAAGATTTTTAATATTCTTCACCATTCCTGAACAAACAAATTCCCAAAATGCCTATGTATTTATCTCAGATTTTACCCCCTTTTGCCATGTGCAAAAAAATCATTACAATCATGTTTCTCAGATTCTGAAAAAAGTATATGCACAAAATGTTCCCTGTGAGAAAATTCTTGTGAGTCAATCCTCACTCGAGTCACCATAAATGTCATAAAATTATCGTGAGTCAATCCTCACTCGGAGCACCAAAAAATAGGTCCGAAAATATCCTGTAAGTCACTCCTCTCTAGCAGGAGGTAATCTAAATTAAAACAATGGTAAATTTCCATAAGTCTCGTGAGTAAATTAAGGCAATTAAATCCCCTAACTCACCAGCAATCATCTCTCATATACTAGATAGTTCCCTAACATTTGGCCAAATCAATAAGGTCACTTAGCTATATATTGAGTTGAGCAACAGATGACGACGGGAATGCTGTTGCGGTCGCTTCCTGGGCAATCAGGCGTCCTTCTAGGTGTGTATTTACAAGCTAGCTGAATGGTGTCTGCTAACAAAGTGAGTGAGTATGGCGAGTTCCTTCCTTGCCAATTATTTATTAATTACAAGGCTAAATACAGAGTCCGTGAAATATACACGGTGAATCTAACTTAATTTAATCTTAGTTTTAATTAAACTAAGCCAAAAATTCCCTTTTATCTACAAGGATATTTATTTAACCCACGTCTGCTTTTTATCGTGACGCTTTTCATCCTATAGGACACGTCACATTCATGCAATAGCAGTGAGGCAAATGGAAAATTCCTAATTATTTACATGTGTGTACAATATAGTTGTCCCCGAGTGTTAAACGTAGTAGCATTTAATTTATTAATAATAAGAATTATTAACAGAACGTAATCTCTAGGTTTTTAAACCTCCTGAATAATTATTAGCATTCTGCTCGTTTTCCACTGCCATTTAACAATCGACAACTATTTTCAAAGTAGAGAGTACAACCGCTCTAGGGAAAATATTTCCCACATTCCCCTTTGTAGGTATTTGGCTTTTTGTCTTATGTTCAGAACTAATGGAGTTACATTACTCCAAAGGACAAAAAGTTTAGTTCAGAGATATCACTCGTTTTCTGTTGAGTGTCTGTACGATTAGAAACACTTTAGGTAATTTTTATTTTATGAGTTAGGATTAGGGATGGTTATGAAGAAGTAGAGGGTGTTGGAAAAGACAATGTTGGAGAAAAAGATGTAGAAGGTTGGGGGTCGTCTGGTGATGTGAGGGGGAGGGGGAGGTGAGAAGGGAGGTGGTGATGATGGAGAAAGAATTGCAGCTTTCTACACGTTTTCTCCTCTCAAAATGGCATCAAATTCTTCTCTGCTGCTTTCATACATTGCAGTAGTTTATTAGACGGTCTCCCCATCTTCAAAAAATGTCCTAAAACGACGAGAAAAGGCCAAGATTAGCGCAGACTGAGAACAGGTTGACACCAAGGCTGGCTTGTCTCACCTCTTCCTGTGTCATATCATCTCTGGCATATTCCCGGCACACACACACACACACACACACACACACACACACACACACACACACACACTCCCATTGCCAGACGTATGACAATTTTTGCAGGAAAAAAAGGAAAAAATTGGGAAAAAAGTGCTCATATTATACACTGCATAGTTAATGGAGATTTCTGCAGGGAAGTGACGTCAAAATTGGAATTACAAAATATTTTTTTTTGAAGGGGAAAGAATTGTCGTACGAGTACCAATTTTTACAAAGAACGAGTTATACGCGGAGCTATTTTATGGGGGTAACTTTTGCAAAATGCCTTTGTCACTCGAAAATCAGTCCTTGCTGGCGTCCACCCCCCCTAGAGGATGGCAAAAGGGCAGAATATAAGAGAGAAGTGGAGGAGCGATTGGATAAATATGATTTGGAGCAGATGCAGGAGGTGGAAGATGTGTGCAAGATATTCACAGGAGAAATCTAGTGTGTGGGGAGAAGACGAAAGGGGGTGCAAGGAACAGCATGGTGGATTGAAAAGGTTAGATAAAATGTGATGCAAAAGAAGAAAGCAAATAGTGAGTGGACTGGAAGCAGGACCATTGAGACAGTTGAGAGAGAGAAGAGAGAGTTATATGTACGGAGGAAGAGATGTGAAGAGATTAGTAAGAGAGTGTAAGACGAGAGTGGATGAAGAATTTGGGTGGCATTTGAGTGAAAAGTATGGGAATGTTAGAAAATGTTCTGGAAGGATGTAAAGAGAGTCAGACAGAGTGATAAAGAAGTTAGTCGGGAAGTGAAAGATGATAATGTTAGACTGATAGTGGAGAAGAGAGATAAAGTGAGCGGAGGGAGTTAACACTTCAACAAGAAAAGTGTATTGTACGATACTTATTTACACAGATAGGGAAATAACAGAGGAATTAGTTGGAGAAAAACATGGACGTTTTAAGAAGGGAAGAGGTTGTGTAAATGAGATGATCATCCTTAGGTCTTTAGTGGTAAAGTTACTAGAGAGAGGAAAGGAATTATATGTGGCCTTCATGGATATTGAGAAAGCATATGACACAGTGAATAGACAAGGAATGTGGAAAACAATAAAAATATATGGAGTAAATAGAAAGCTGTTGAATGGCGTGAAGGAAATGTATGAGTGTGCTAAGGCTGCGGTGCATGTGGATAGTGAACTGAGAGAATTTATCTACCTGAATGTTGGATTGAAACACCCTAATGGAGAGGGCAGCATTTGGAAATATACTGTTCTCTTGTTTACAGATAATACTGTGTTGTTAAGTGAAGACGAAGGGGAACTGCAGGGATTGGTGAATGAGTACGAGAGTGTGTAAGAAACGGAATCCAACGATGAATGTAAGGAAGAATAAAATTATGGTCTTCGAGGGAAATTAGGCCACTGAACCCACAGTGGGTTGGATGATGAGGAAATGTAAAATGTGAGAGCATTTATGTACTTGGGTAGTAAGGATGGAAGTTTGGACAATGAAGTGCTTGAAAGGTACAAAAGGGAAGAAAAGATGCTCGTTTCTTGAGTGCAGTGATAAGAAATAGGGAAGTGAGAATGGAAGTAAAAAAGCCATTGCATGAAAGTATTGTGATACTAGTCTAACGTATGGAAGCGAAGCTTGAATCTTGTTGGAAGGACACAAGTCAAGAGTGAGAACAGTGGAAATGAGTTATTTGAGAGAAGCATGGAGAGACAGACTGACAAATGAGGATGTGAATGAACGTTCTGATGTGGATGTGAATGTGATTGAAAGAATTAGGAGAAATACAATGAAGTGATTTAGCCATGTGGAGAGGATGGATTGCGAGAGACTAACGAGGAAAGTGTATGTGAGTTAAGTGTGAGGGAGAGCCAAGGGGAGGCCGCGGATGAGGTATGGAGAGATGGAAGGACAGCTTGTGACGGGGAGAGATGAAGCTCCCGTTTTATTAGCCTTTGGGACTAGTTCCTGACCCCTTTGCTGTACTTTTTCTGTGTTTCAGTAACACACGGAGTAGGCCAGCATACTCAGCAATACAAGTTTCTCTAACTGTCAACGACAAACTACATGCACATTACACACTACACTTCTTATTCAAAATTAACAAGAAATAGTGTTCAACCAAGCCTCAGAGTCCCATGGGGAGGGAGGGGGGACCATAAAATGCTCCAGTCATTCATCCCCCCTCCTGGTGACGACCCAGCGAGATGCATGGAACCACTATCTGATTCACCTCATCATTTCTGCAACGTTCGCAGACTTTCTTCTAACTTTCTGTAGAGCACCACCTCTGCTCCTCCAAACCTCACCTTCACTTCCTAAATGAGACTCAGCTGTCTGAGGCAACTGATAGCAAATCCTTCTCTGTATCCTCCTACTTTCTCTATATTCATTTCAAAGCCAAAGGTGGCTGTTACTTATCTGTATGCAACGACTTATCTTGACCTCGTGTTCTTGAACTTGATTCTTCTGAAATCTCAACCCTCTGGCTTTTGGTTTCCTGTCGTTCTCTGACATAATATATCTGCGCTGTTTACTTATCCCCTAAGTGTACTGACTATGGAAAATTCTTTTACTATCTTGCTTCTACGATGGAAAACATCCTATCCATTTCTCCGTTCTCTAAAATCTCCATTCTAGGAGATTTCGATGTTCACCACCACCTTTGGCTTTCCCCTCCTTTCGCTCATCTACCTGGTGAACGGGCCTACATCTTTTCTACCCTTAATGACCTAGAGCAGCTTGTACAGCACCCTTCCCGTATCCATAACTGCCTTGGAAAGAGTTCCAACATACTTTACCTCTTCATTAAAACTAATCCTTCTGCTTACGCAGTAAATCATTCCACACCGTTGTGATCCTCTGATCACAACCTTATCACCTTAACCTGTCCTAATGCTCCAGTAAGGCCAGTGGACCCTCCAAAGAAACGTCGGTTGTTGCAATTTGGAGCTGCTGATTGGGAGGTCCTCAGACAGTACTTCTTTGATTTTCCCTGGGATGATCAATGTTTCCATGGCCAAGTGCTATCTGAGTGTGCCATGCGCATTACGGAGTTATTCTCTCGGGCTTGGAAGCATACATTCCTCTCTCATTTCTACTGACTGTGGCAAAAAAAAATAAAATTGGTTTCATCACTCCTGTTCCAATGCTGTCCACAACAAAGAGAAGGCCTACAAAAGGTACCAGAGCCAACCTCCCCTGAATCTCATCTATTTTATGTTTCTGCCCGGAATCGTGCTAAGTCTCTTCTTTGCTCTGCTAAAAATAATTTCATCCATGCTAATGCTCTGAACTCTCCAACTCGAATTCTCCCCACTCCTTCAGGCACCTGGCCAAAAACCTTTCTAACAACTTTATCTCATCATCCTTTTCGCCTATTTGCCAGTCTGATGGCTCTTTAGCTATTTCTTCTACTGATAAAGCAGAAATCTTAGCTCAGACTTTCTCCTACAATTCCACCTTAGATGATTCCGGTGCTGTTCTTCCATCTCCTCTGCCTTGTGACTTCCTCATGGCCGACATCAGATTTCTTGAATTCAAGTACTTTTTGTTATTACTGGCCTTAATACTTACAAAGCATATGGGCCTGATGGGGTCCCTCATGTTGTCCTCAAGAACTGTGCTTCTGTACTTACACATCGCCGAGGTAAACTCTTGTCTTTGTCTATCAACTTGCACCTACCTTCTTGCTGGAGGTTTGCTCACATTCAGCTTGTCCCAAAGAAGGGTGACCAATCCCAGTCCTCTAACTATCGCCCAGTTGCTTTAACATTCTGTATTTGAAAAGTTTTTGGGTCTGTTCTTTCCAAAAAATAAAAAAAAATAAAATAAAGCATCTTTCCTATTACAACTTTCTGATCGTCAGTATGGGTTCCGCCAGGGAAATGTTGATCTTCTCACCTACGTTTCAGACTCCTGGTCATTCTCCTTTTGTAGAAAGCTTTGCCATTGCACTTGCCATATCAAAGACTTATGATCGAATCTGGCATAAATCTCTGATTTCCAAACTACCCTCTTACGGTTTCTATCTGTACCTTCATCTCTAGCTTCCTTTCTGATCATTCTGTAGGTGCTGTTGTAGACGGGCACTGTCCTTCCCCTTGAGCTATCAATAGTAGTGTTCCTCAGGGCCCTATCTTATCACCAACTCTCATCCTTTTATTCATCAATGACCTAAGCTGTACAGCTAATCCTTTCCACTCATACGCTGATAACTTCACCCTTCATCGTTACATTCGCTTCCTGTAGCACTCTTCTCAGCAGTTGCTTCAACATGCAAGGGATGAGGCTCGGGTACACCTAATGTCTGATTTGGTTCATATATCCGATTGTGTTAAAAATAACCCTGTTGTTTTTAATGCATCAAAAACTCAGTTCTTTCATCTGTCAACCTGACAGAATCTTCCACAGGAATACCTTCTAATTTTTAACAATCTCCAGCTCAGTCCTGCATCATCTTTAAACATACTTAGGGTTTCATTCTCTCGGGATTTATCTTGGAAATAACATATTACCACCCTTGTAAGATTTGCTTCCAAGAGATTGCATATGCTATGCTGACTTCCTACTTTCTTTACCCGTGCACAGTTGTTGACTATACACGGGTTTTATTCGCCCGTCATGTGTGGGAAGGCTCCCCACACAAAGCTCTTCTCAATACTGTGGAGTCAAAAGCTGATCATCTCATTAACTCTCCTCCTCTTATTGACTCCATTCAACCTCTGTCTCTTCGCCACACTATTCCATCTTTATCTCTTTTCTATCGCTGCTTAATGGTCGCTCTGAACTGTCTGCTTGCATCCCTCCACCACTACAGTGGGCAATAAACTCTCGTCCCTTTTCTCTCCAACTCTCTAATGCAAGAGTTAATCACTACTCCCAGTCCTTCATGTATGCAATATGTCAACTCTGGAACTGTCTCCCTCTGTTTTTCCTGTTGCCTATGACCTCCAGTTCTTCAAAAGCAGGGTGTCCAGGCATCTCGAAATGAATGGATCTTGAATTT
>JAGKTI010035714.1:0-11204 GCA_018397915.1 Birgus latro | reverse complement strand
TTTATTAAGGACGTGATTGTTTCTATAATGTCTCTTATGAGTGATGGTCCTTGTTAGTTATACACTTTTAGGTCTGATCTAAATATTTCCCATACTATTGTACCTTTCCAATCGCATTTCAGTTACTATTTCAGTGCAGGTAGTGCACGCTGCCATTGATCACTGTAATGCCTTCATTTGTTGTGGCTAGTTTTTCAGTCCACAGATGTTATCTGAATCAGTTTCCGCTGTTAGTCACTAAATGTGAGGGCACTAAGTACGGCTAGCTTCAACGTCCTCTGGAAGCCTCACTATTCCTAATGCGATTCTGATTTCGTGCAGTCTGTGTTCCATCTTCCTGACACAACAGAGCACTGCACAGACCATGAGAATGAATCCTACAAAAGAGATGGCCACAGGGGGAAACACAACTGTTGGATGTACCCAGGAACGGCTGAAGGCCAGAGAAAATTGATGCATAATGAAGTCACTGTCGTTGAGGAATGTTGGCATACACAAGTTGGGGGAGGTGATGGAAATGTTATCGTATGGTAGGGTAGAAGTCATGTCGAAAGGTTGGAAGATGTCATAAGAGCGTTTGCGGACTGCTTCGTGGTAACGAGTGGCGTAAGTGATGACTGACTCTGATCTGATTGTACAATATTCTGGTGCTTTGTAGAGACCACTAGCAGGGACTGAACGGACACGCGAACCAGGACACATGATGGTGACAGAAATGGGGACAGTGAAGAAGAAGTATTGGACGTGGTTGAGGTGAGAATAATGGACTGGAAGTTCTGGAGCCGGGACAAAGGAACAGGCCGAGTGAATGGAATGGCTGCGAACTAAGGCAGACTCACAGGGTGTAGAGCTGCTAGGGAAAATAGCTAGAAGGTGAGCAGCACAAAGACAAGACGTAGGGGTAAGGAAGGAACATTTCTCGAGGTCTGTGTAAGAGAGGAAGGCAACGGAAAGATGATCATGGGATAGGAGGAAATATCATGAAGGAACAGAGCCTTGCAATAAGAAGTTGTTGAACCGGAATGGAAAGGGAATAATCCGGAAGAGGTTGAATGTGATGGTAGAAAGTAGAGGAATACGAACGACGACATATTTGGTGAGAAGAGTGGCCTCGAGTACTGGATAGTAGAATTCTAGGGAGGAGAAGGAAAGCACTGGGGACAAATCGAATGTAGAGCGAGCCCATTCCAGTACAGAACGAAGAGCAGAGATAGGTACTAAGTCTGCTGTGACACGTCCATCAACAGCATCGACTACGATATGAACCAAGGTAGGGACTTGAGAGAGAAGAGAGTCGATGGCTAGTTGGAGATTATCCATGTTTAGTTTGAGGTAGAAGAACTGAGAAATAACGTTGAGATTTGAGAGGCGTTGTTTTAAGATTTCGGTGAAGTTGTTCAGAGTGTAAGTTACTTCATTTAGGTGGGCTGTAATCCTCTGTAACATTGTGTGTTGGACCTGTATGACTCGGCTTTGAGAATCTAGGGCCGAGGCTAAGTGAGCTAGGTCAGATTTGAAGCCAGAAAGGTCACGAGCCGTAAAGCCGTATTCTTAAAAATAATTCCTTCCCTAAACCTTTCGATCCCTTTGAAGGATTTTTCCTTCCCATCGGTATGCTTAAAGATTTCCTTGGAAGGGAAGGGAATATGTTCAGGTTGGTAGCCCTGTTAAGCTAAAACGACCCATCATGCTGAGATTTGTTATGGTGGAGCGTTAGATTTACAAACTAATACATCAAAACACGCATATCTCGTGCTGGAAAATGAAAGCACAACACATCTGAGATGTGGGAGGTCACCACCACATCCATATTGTTGGTTTGTATTCAGCCATAAATGCTGTTCTGGCCAACATCGCAGCTGTGTTCACTCCTCAAGACAGTATTCTAATATTACATTATATTCAAGGAATATTATTAACTTCAATGTTGTTATTCGTAAATGTAAGAATCGCTTATTAACGTCGTCACATGTACTCCCATGGCGGCGCTCCCTTGTTTTTTTCCAGCTGGAAGACATGAGCCGAATCACTCGTGTGACCTTGATGGCAGAGTTTCCATTTTCAGGCAAATTAACATGCAAAATATTTCTTGAAAAGAATCTCGTGTAACCCTGGCGATAATGTGTAAGATTTGTCAGTATGAGATCATCTAAGACTGGACGAACATCGGAGGTAGGACGTCGTCTGCTTTGTTTATGTCTGGCTAATTATCTCAGCCGACATGGGTAACGCTTTTAAAGAGATACAAATAGCACTTAAACATTAGTATAGCGTTGTAAACTGCATTAATAAAGCTATTCAGTAACTTCCGTCAACATTTTGAATATATATAAGACAACGAACCACAACAGAATGCACAAAACTTATCAAGGAATTTTTGAAGAGACGGGTCAAGTAAGTCCTTCAGGTTCCAATAATTTCTGCTGCCCAGAGGAAAAATCTTTCCCTTCGAGCGGTTCAGGAAGGGAAGGAATTTTTTAAGAATACCAATTCAGCTAAAGATTCCCTTCCTATGCCTCTACAAGGGAAGGAAATGTTTAAGAATACGGCAGGTAGCGACGCCAAAAAAGCCACTAAGAATTTCACCTCCAAAGTCAAAGAGACCTCGTTTCACACGAGAACGACCTACGGGTGTCTGAATGGAAAATGTGTCATTGAGCTGAGAGAATTAGTCTGTTAGGTATTGCAATTGCCAAGATAGTGATAGATAAAGATGGCATAAATACTGACCTGGGTTGTTACCCCACGATGGCTGAGAGGTGGATCTTGATTTTGACCAACTGGCGTGCGAAGGCAGGTAGGGCGATGGGTACGTCGGCCAGGAGCACAAGATCGTAGCGCAGGAAGACTACATCCTGCACCACCATTACTTCGCCTCCCGAGCCGACCAAGGCCCCGGGACGTACTCCACCATCGTCCTCACCCAACCCGGACCCTAGGAGGGTCAGCACCGCCAGCAGGTAGACCGCTAACATCGTACCTAGAAAATAAGGTAGAATTAATGGGAGAGGTCCTGGAGATGTTGACGTGTGGAACGCAGCTTGGATCGGTATTGATTGGTTGATGAATGAGGAGACGTAGGTGGAGACGGGTCAGACTGAGGGGTAGGTGGAGAAGAAGGGGTAGCAGTAGGTTGTGCAAGTGACTCTTCCAACACTAGGCCTCGTGGTGCACGCTTTAGATCGTCTGCATGTACCCATTTGGTATCTTTAATGGACAATTCTTGTATGTGAAATTTGTTACCCTGCCGAGTGGTCACTCTGTGGGGACCTGTAAATTTGTCATCCAATTTAGAGGTGCGCGTAAAGGAGCGAGCAAAGGCTAGATCTCCAACGTTGATACTGATAGAGGAGGCAGATTTATGATGGCGCTGCAACATGTTCTCCTGAGATGAAGCCAGGTTTGCTTTTAAATACTGATGGATTGTTTGGAAGTTTTCCATTTTCACTTTTACATAGTCATCCCACGTTATAGATGGGGTCTGGCTTTGAGGATAAAAGGGAGTAGGGTAGGTCTTCATCAAATCCAAAGAAGACATAGAAGGGAGACTCGCCAATTGATGCGCTGATGGAGCTATTGACTGCGGATGCGACTTGGGGAATCCAGTCATCCCAGGACGGACTATGGGAGCCTAGATGTCTGAGACATTCTAAAGTCTTTCTATTGCGGCGCTCGACAAGGCCATTGGAAGCTGGATGGTTAAGCACGACACTCATTTATTAATTTTAAAGTAGCGACAGATTTCATCCAGGAGACTATTGTTGAACTTAGTACCGTTGTCGGTAATGATCGTACGAGGGGTAGTGAATGGGCAAATTACGTGATCTACGAAAGCACGTGCAACACTCTTCGCGGTCTTATCTGAAAGGGGCACCAGGACACAGTAACGCGAGAAGTGGTCGACTGCTACAAACAAATACTCAGTGCCTGATTCCGTAAGAAGGAGTTTTAAAAGGTCAACGGAGACTGTTTCCCACGGTCGTGACGGGATTTGGTATTGTAAGAGAGGTGTAGGTAAGATGGTTGATCCTTTGTGGCGGTGGCACGAGATGCAAGAGTCACAGTGCGCATTGATATCGCGGCGTATGGTTGGCCAATAGTATGCGAGACATGCTTGGCGCAAGCATCAGTCTTTACTCGGATGGGATGCGTGAGGTGTATCATGAACTATGTGAAGGACCGCAGATATTAGGTAAGTAGGGCCAACGAGTTGGTGTACTTCTCTATTGGGTAAGTCCTTCCTGTAAGTAATGTTTTTCTGTGTAAGATATCCTTTTAGTATGAACTCATCTACTGGAACTGGCAGAGTAGGTAAGGTCGAGGTATCTCCCGATTCCAGGAAATAAATTACTTTGGACCATACAGGGTCCATGTGCTGAGAAATTTGAACAATCTCCGGTGTTATCGTGGTGTTCTCAGTTTCACTGGGCTGCAGTGATGTGACAGCTGCTGCTACATTGCGTGAGAGTGCGTCTGCGACTACATTTGATTTTCCTGGGACATACTGAAACGTGTGGTTGAAGTCCCGGATGGTGACCGACCATCTAGCTAACCTTCCTGTGAGGTTTCATCTTTTGAACAAATTACATAGAGGAAGGTGGTCTATCTGGATATGCACTGGGTAACCATATACTATATCTCTGAAATGTTTCAAGGACCAGACCACTGCTAAAGCTTCTAGATCTGTGACACCGTAATTACTTTCAGTGGACGTAAGGGCGCGAGTAGCATACGCTATTACACGCTTCCTTGATGCTTGATCCAGTTGCATCAAAACTGCACCAAGTCCTGCGCCTGAGGCATCTGTGCATAGAAGAAAGGGTTTGGTATAATTAGGAAATGCTAAAACTGGGTCATTTACAAGAGCTGTCTTTAGTGCTTGGAAGGCCTGTGACTGATCTTTAGTCCAAACGAAAGGCACATTTTTCTTGAGTAAGTGAGTTAGAGGAGTGGCGATCTTTGCATAGCTCTTTATGAATCTGCGATAGTAACCACTCAGTCCCAGAAAACTCTTTACAGCATATGCATTGGTAGGTTCTGGGAAATTGAAGATTGCCTTAGTTTTGCCTTCATTGGTATGAATACCTTCTGCATCTACTACATGCCCTAGGAAGTGATTTTCTTCCTTAGGAAGCCACATTTACTGAGGTTGATCTTCAAGCCTGCTAGCTGAAGGCACTCAAATACTTGTTGTAGTTTGGCAAAATGTTCAGGGATTGATTTACTCACAACAATGATATCATCTAGGTAAGCAAAAAGAGGGTGGCCCATCATGCCACTGAAGACCGAATTGATATGTTGCATGAACATGGAAGGAGCATTCCTCAAGCCCAAAGGAAGCCTCTTAAACTGGAAATGTCCGGAAGGGGTGCTGAAGGCTGTAATAGGGCAAGATGATTCCTCAATTTCTACCTGCCAGTGTCCACTGAGGAGGTGTAGGGATGAAAAGACTACGTTGTTTTCACCTAGTGACTCTAGCACATCTGTGAGGACGGGTAACGGTAAACGGTCTGGGACGGTGACAGAATTTACTCTACACAATAATGTCCTGATCTAATATTTTCCGTACTATCTCATCCGTTTATTTTCTCAGGCTGTGAGGCAATCGATACACTGGTATGTAGATTGGATGAGTACTTGGTACTAGTTCTGTGTGATGTTTGACGAAGTCTGTCCTCCCCATCGGTTCTCCGGGTAAGGCTACAACATTTCGGTAAGACTGTAAGAGACTGATTAAGTGATCTTTATGTTGGGGGAAATCTTTACAAGTCAGACTCGAGAGCAGGTCAGGTGAAAGAGTCGGAGCAGATCCCTTAAAGCTGATGGCATAGACACCTGTCGGGTCACTATCATCATCGTAGACAGTAGGTATGGAGAAATCCTGGCACACCTTTATGGCCACTGGGTACACCAGGAAATGTCCAATCTTTACACCACTTTTAAGCTTCAGTGGAGTATTAGTGACATTTAGCAAGTACAGGTAACATAAGTTGCCCTCTTAGTGCACCATGCCGACTCATAAGTGAAGCCATTCACACAACATGTCTCAGGTAATGTTAGTACATCCACTCCTTTCGCACCTACAACATGAACAGAGACTTTGGTGAACTCAAGTGGTAACAAAATTGTGCACGTATTCGTTACTGCACGCCTTGTCTCCGCATGTTGGAGAACATCATTCAAACTCTGTGAGGTAGGTAACTGAGACATGTCTGAGTCGGCTGTAGCACTGTCGTTAGAGGAGTTTGGAAGAGCCATTATTGAATGCTTAGAAGATGTATCATCAGGTGTTGAGGAATTTATTCTTTGCTCTCAGATAGTGGTGGATTGATCTCTTTACTCGCAGATGATGATGATGATGGTGAATATTGCTCTGTACTCGTAGACAGTGTTGGGTTCAGGGGGGACTCAATGACTGAGTTTATCTGAGTAAGTACAGGACGGGGATATTCCATGCTGTGTACTGGGAACCCAGAAATGTCTGTACTACCACAAGCAGGTAATAATGCAATGGAGTGTTGTGCCATGGTGGGTAAGCCAATATAGGCATCTGCTGGATATATTAAGTTGTTAGTAACATGAAATTCTATTGGAAAAGGGATCAAGGCTCTGTCTAGTTGTACCTCCAAAGTGACTCTTCCCTTGACCTTAAACTCTGAGCCATCTACACCACATAGGCGAATATCAGGCGGCTCCAGGAAGCTGACCCTTTTGTTTGTTCCCCAAATGATATTTAAAGAGGTATCAGAGATCAAATTTACTATAGATCCTGTGTCCATGAAGAACGATGTTTGAATGTCATTACTCCATCCTAGAATGACTAAGCCTGAGGAAGTTATGGGCCCTACATAGCGGATAAGGAGTTGGTGTTCTGGTGCTACGTCATATTGGTCCGATATGGGCGCGGCGCTTCCTTCGACTGGCGGCGGTTTAGGTAACAATATTCCTCAGTAGTGTGAGTCACACTGTTCTTATGATACTTGCATGTAGGACGACGCGAGCAGGAAGGCGTACGCTGTCTGCCTTGTGAGTGATGTCGTCGTTGTTTGCAGTCACAACTGGATTCTCGATGCCCAGTGTTACCACAGTGCCTGCACACAACCGAGGATTATTTGCTCCGTCGGACATTAGATTGATCACAACCGGCGGATGGTGAATGGTGCCTGGAAGGAGAACGGTGAGTGTTAGGCTTTCCCCGTGTAGTGGGACGCGAAATCAAGTAGTGTGATGGAGTGGTGTGGCAGATTTGCAAGACCGAGAGGTGATTTGTGGTCTGACGCGCGCGGTTCGAGCCTGTTCTTTGTTGGATGGTCTTGGAGGCCTGAACAATTTTATCTCCTGGATTGAAACCTATTTCTAGAGCTAGTTCTCTCTGTCTTGGATCTAGCCAGTGTAAGAATCTCAGGTAACCTAATAAATTTCCAAAGTTTTTGTGTGAAACCATAGAGTTCCAGCAACGTCTTCTGCCCGTTTTGTGCCTATTAACAATTGTGGCATCTCGCTACTAGTGGCCTTCATGGCGGCCACTGACTCCCGTAATTTGGCATTTTGAGTTGTGACTGTCATGTCTTCCTCAATCTGAGTGAGGAGATTAGTTAACCCTATGAGAGATGCGGCATTTGAATGCTGGCAACAGAGCTGTATTAGTTCCTTGCAGAAGTCACCAAATGTTTTAATGCCATTGAAATTACCTGCACCGATCGCGGCTCCTACTTCCGATTTGCCTTGGTGTAACCGACCCATATGATAAGAGACTTTGAGGGGTTCGTCTGTGATTTGGCGATTGTGAGTGTCCGTTTCGAACTCTCTGAGGAAGTCGTAGACTGATCAGGTTGAGTCCTCGCCGGTAAATTTGGGTCGATTGGCATCATCCAAATAGATGGACTGTGGGGGAGGGGGTGTATTAACCATGGTTGGAAGAGTGTCAGTCTGCGAAAGTGTGGAAGTGACTGAAGTAGGCATTGGAGAGGGAGAGGAAGTAGTGATAGTTGAGAAAGCAGAGACAGAAGGAAGCTCTCTGAAGAATTACGGGAAGAAGATGAGGTATCTGGATTTACAGTATCTGGATTTAAAGTATGTGGTTCGGTTGGAGTAGTATTAGGAGTAGTGGTGATTGTGGGCATGAGAGTGTAATGTGAGTGGTCAGTGGGAAGGGGTGTCAGAGTTGATAAAGTGTGGTTTTGATAAGAGCGGCCACTGCGAAGATTCACTGAATCGTCATCGTCGGTACATAGTTGTTTACTTGCAGTTTGTTGTCTCTGACTGGTAGGAGTTAGCTCAGTAAATTCAAAATATGACATGTAGTGTGGTGAAAAGATGTAGGATGAAGTATGAGAAGTAAAATATATATATTTACAATGTGGAGATGAGAGAATGGGCAATAAAAATGGAAGTGAAAATGAATGAAGATGAATGGGTTCGGGCATTAATAAATAAAGTGTGAAGTGTGAGATGAGTTATAAATGTAATCGGTGAGGATAATAATGAAGTGAGGGTAGTGAAAAGAATATTTACACAATATGCAATCTGCAGAGAAAATCCGGAGAATAATCTCTATAGAAAGTCAAATAATGGGTTGATGAGAATAAAATATAGTATAATTACATATATCGGTTCGTGAATGAAGTGATGGAGGTTGGCTGGTACGAAGTTAAGACGGTGCTTAAGGGAGGTGGGCTGGCTCACAGTAGATAAGACTGTATATGAATGAGGAGTTGTAGGTCGTCGGGCAGGAAGTTAAAACGATGCTTGGAGGAGGGCGGCTGGCTTGCTGGATTTGAGATGATACGTGAATAAGGTGTCTCGTAGGGGCGTGGGGAGGCACCAGACGTTGAGTGGAGAGGGCTGGCGATGAAGTAAAGGTCGGTAATAGGCTTGTCATATACCCAAGGTGAGGTAAAGGGCGGCGGCGGTGCAGGGCGTGTTGTGGGGATGGGCGGTATGCGTCGGAAGGAGCGTGAGAATGGTCACTGAATAGGACCTTACGGAATAGGTGGACAGTTGGTGAGGAATAGGTGAGTAGGGCGGTGTCGGGATGATTGGCAGACGGTGGTTAGGTGACACCGAGAGAGATGAGGTGACACAATGTGGCAGATCACTGAATAGGTCCTTACGAAATAGGTGCACAATTGGTGAGATAAGTGTGTAGGTGACACAATACGGCAGATGAACGGCAAGGCGTGTGGCCGGAACGTAGATTGGAGAACACGGCACTGATGAGTTTGTTTGTGTCACTAAATCACTGTAGGGAGGCGATAAGAAACGAAGATTCGACTCACCGCTGCACCAATTTATACCACTGATACGTTGGTAGGATTGAAACGTTCTGGCGTAGTGGTATAAGGGAGTTTATTTACAGGCATATGAGAACAGATGCGCTCCTTACCCCGGCTCCACTCTTAACTGACTGCATGTGTTGAAGCGAGACGTGAGAAGGCAGGCTAGGTCATCATTTTTAAGATCTAACAGTGGGGATACACAGTGGGGGGTGCATCCGAGTAATGGATGCAAGTTGAGAAATAATAGTCAACGAATTACAGTATAAATACCACAGTTATTTTTCCACAGTATATGATCTGATACACGAAGATCTATCGTACATCTCTGGCAGAGTGTGTTCTGGACTGCTTAAGCACGAGGCTAGTTGACAAACTTGTACTTACATAGGGTACGTCCCAGTGTGTGTGTGTGTGTGTGTGTGTGTGTGTGTGTGTGTGTGTGTGTGTGCATCAGTCAGTGTTGCCAGAACCAAATGGCATCGAGCACTCCAGTCAAGGATGATGTTCATTTCTGAGTGACTGTAACAAACAGTTGCTGGATACTTATACAGAAAACATGTAGGTTTGCTCAGCTGGTAGGACAGTGACCAGAGAGGAGTGCTAATGGTCGTGGTGAACACTAAAATAATTCATAGTGGATATTTCTGTGAAAGAAGAAATGGAAGGTGTGCGTTCCACTTTAGAAGTCGGTCAGTCAAAGAATTTTGGATAGTCAGTTGCATTAGAGGACAAGTACAGAACATAGATATTGTTTGTCTGAGACTGACAGAAAATTTAGACAGAATGTGAATTACGAAAATCCAACTTGGGGAACAATAAGGTTGTTAGTTACACAGAGACGAAAACCATCGTAAACTTGGAAACAAGTGTCGAGAAATCTGGAGGATACAGAAAAGGGTTTGGTATCAATAGACTCAAACAGCCGATTATCGTTTAGAAACAGGTGGTAATCAGCAGAGAGGAGAATGCAGAAAAGATCTAAAATGTTATAGGAAATCACAAGAGTTTTCGATAAAGGCCCATGGCATATTGTTCGGGATATTTATGGTCCCACCACCCTCTCGGGACTTTGAGGAGGGTGTTGGTTCGCCACTTTTTACATATCCATCAGAAAGTACAAACTTTAATGTGCTTCTGGTTTTGTATGATAGTTGGAGAAAAATGTAACGAAAAAGTGCACTAGTAAAAAGTGCTTCTTTCGTATACAGTACAGATAGTTCATGCAATAACGGACAGCGTGTCCTGCCATTGACTTGGTCAATATTATCCTTAACTAGGAACCGAAGGTGGTTTAGCTTAATAATTTCGTTTATGCCACCCATACCATATCATGGCTTACAAAACACAACAGAAAATAGCAGTATAGATTAAAAAGAAAGAAAAGAAAAAAACGCTTTTGTTATATGTGTCCACGTAAAACCGAATCACGTGCACCTTATACTTTGCTCGGCATCGTGCTAAGTTTGTTCTTCGTCTCGTTGAAAATATAATCATCCGTTCCAAATGCAATGAACTTTTCAATACAAACTTCTGTCTCTCCTTGCCCCATGTTAACCAAGAAACTCTTCAGTAAAGTAACAACTTCTCTTCTCGTTCTCCCTTTTCATTCACATGGATCTTGCTGATTCTTTCTCTGATAATGCTGAACTCTGCTTAAGCTCTTGCATTTAACTTCTATATTTAACTTAATACTGGATAATCCCGCCGACGCTGTCCATCCCTCCTTTCATACAAATACAAACTTGCCATTACGTATCCAGTTTCCTCCAGAGAGGAGAGTGTTGGTGAACAAGCCTACATCTTTTCTATCCTTAATGACCTAGAGCAGCTTGTACAGCACCCTACCCGTATCCCTGACCGCCTTGGAGAGAGTTCCAACATACTTGACCTTTTCCTAACCACTAATCCTTCTGCTTACACTGTTCA
>JAGKTI010035711.1:0-11205 GCA_018397915.1 Birgus latro | reverse complement strand
CTAATAACGAATTATGAAAAACTAAAACACAGTTTGTTAATGGAACAGTAGAGATCCTCGATAAGTCAGGATGGAGACATGACGTGAAGTTTATGTACCATTTAACACGAGTGTTTAGATTCTTTGAAGAAAGAAAGGTATTCTCCTTTGATTAACTTTCACGAAATTCCAAATGTTAGTAATGCGAGGTGGAATTCAAGAGTAATTCTCGTCATCCTTGAATTCATTCTTATACCTAAAACTACGGTTAAATTACGCAAAGACTCAGAAAAAAATAAGATTGAGATGGGCGTGGTTCAGGGAGAAACAAATTCACCAAAATTATTTACCGCATGACTAGAAAGCATTTTCAGAAAGCTAGACTGGGAAAACAAAGGAGTAAACATTGATGGGGAAAAGATAAACCATTTAAGATTTGCAGATGACAGTCTTAATCTCAGAAACAGCAGAAACATTGCAAGAAATGTAAATGACCTGAACAGAGAAAGTCTCAAAATAGGGCTAAAGGTGAACCGGGGTAAAACTAAAGCAATGTTTAATCCAAATACACCGATCAGCGTCATCAGAAAAAGCGAAGAAATTGTTGAGGAAGTTGAGGAGTACAATTACGTAGGTCAAATACTAAAATTAACAAAAGACCATGATAGCAAAATTAAAAGACGCATTATAATTAGATGGAAAGCTTTGGGTGAACATAGACACATCATGAAAAGCAGCTTGCCAGTATGCATGAAACGAAAAGTATATAACGAATGTATAATTCCAGCTATGACGCATGGCTGTGAGACCTGGAAACTGACAGCAAATCTACTAATCCATGCTCAAAGGCCAATAGAGAGGTTAGTGTTGGGAATATCTTTAAGTGACAGGAAAAGATCGGCTTGGGTGAGACAGCAGACAAGAGTCAAAGAAATTATACACAGTTATAATAGAACAGAAACAGAGGTGGGAAGGTCAGATAGCATGAATTAGGGATAACCAATGGAGCAAGAGGCTAACTAGCTGGACTATAAATGAGAGTGAGCGTAGCTAAAAAGGAAATATAGGAGGTGGACAGGTGAGATAGAGATGTTTGCAGGGAAATCATGGCAGAGATTGTCTCAGTCAAGGAATTCGTGGAGAAGGTTGTGGGAGACCTTTGTTCAGCAGTGGTCTTATAATGGCTGTCCAGTGTATTAAAAAAATTTTATCACACATATCTTTAAATTTATTAAGAGTTTTGGCATGCACTATTTCATTTGGTACTGCATTCCACTGATCAATTGCCCTATTTTGGAAACTGAATTTCCTTAAGTCTTTATCACCTCTCTTTTTATGTAGTATTTTGCAGTGTCCTCTTGCTGATGCTTCTCCATATGTTATATATTCATTTATGTCTATTTTCTCTTTCCCTGAGATGCATTTATATAGCATAATCATGTCTCCTCTTTTCCTTATATCCTGTAGTGTTGGTAGATTCAGTTTTTCTAGTCTTTCTTCGTAGCTTAGATCCCTTAAGTTTGATACCCATCTCGTAGCTGCCTATTGTACTTTTCAATCTTATGTATTTGTTTTTTGAGATGAGGATTCCAGACTACTGGTGCATACTCCAGGGTTGGTCCGATGAATGATGTTATTAACTTTCTCAGCATGTCTTCATTTTTATATGTGAATGCAATTCTCATATTTGCAAGCATTGTATACATGTTACAATACCTTCTCACTGATGTTGTCAGCCGGAGATAGTCTGTTATTGATAATCACACTCCTAGGTCTTCTCTCTTTCAGATATGTGTAGGGTTGATCTTCCTAACTCATAATCCCACTCTGGTCTTTTCTTACGTTTATCAAACGTAATTACATGACACTTATCCACATTAAATTCCATTCGCCATTTATTGCTCCATTCATGAAGCTTATTTAATTCTTCTTGTAGCTCTTTGCAAGAATCTTGGTTAGTAATTTTCCTTTGTATCTGCATCATCCACAAACATATTTAGATAGCTTCCATTTCCAATGTTACTGTCCTTGTCATATAAACATAATTGGTGCCAGCACTAAGCCCTGTGGAACTCCGCTGGTCACTTCCCTCCATGATGAGTAATTTCCCCTTAGTACTGTTCTCATTTCCCTTTATTTGAGAAAATCCTGCATCCAACAGTACAGGTTGCCTTCAATACCTCCTTAATGGCACAGTTTCCATAAAAATTTTTGGTGTGGTACTCTATCAGATGCTTTCTTGAAATCTAAATAGATACCGCTATTTTCTGTAATGATTGTGTAACTTCGTCATAGTAGCTTGATGTACTGGTAACACATGATTTTCCCTTTCTAAAACCAAACTGCCTTTCTGTTATCGTATTATCTTCTTCTAGTTGGTTTACTCAAACTTTTCTTATCAGCTTTTCTAGTAACTTATAACACTAGTCAGTGATACTGGTAGGTAGTTGAGTGGATTCTGTCTATTTCTTTTCTTGAATAGGAGAACAGTGATTGCTTTCTTCCAAATATCAGGTAGTTTACCTTGACCTAAGGATTCCTTGAACATTAATTATAATGGTCTGCTTAACTCTTCTGCATATTCATGTAGCACCCAACCAGAAATTTCGTCAGGACTATATGTTTTTCCTCTGTCTAATTTACTTACCTCTTCCTGTACGTCTTTTTCTGATATTTGTACATCTGGTAATACGTGTGGGCATGTTCCGTATTACCCCCTTCTAAATTATTATTATTCTTATTTTTTTGTAAAAGCTGTTTGGAAGTTTTTATTTAGTGCTTCACAAATATCTTTCTCTTGTGTGTATTCCTCGTCTGTAATGGACTGCATTTTGTCTCTAACTTTGGTTTTGCTTCGTATGTAGCTGTAAAATAGCTTAGGCTGATCACTACTTTTTTTTTTTTTAATGTCTTCCTCAAACTGTCTTTGAGTCTTCCTCCTTATCTTTGTATAATGATTTCTTGCCTGTTTATAGATGTTATATGCCCTCTCACTACTGAGTCTTCTGTACCTGTTCCACAGGAAGTCTCTATATTGTTTTGATTTTTTACATTCTTTTTAAACCATTTCTTTATTTTCATTTCTGTTCCTTTGTTCTGAGGGATGTAAATTTAGACTCCTATTTCACAAAAATCACAATATTTTCTATATATGATATTTAAATCTTGTCCTCTAAGCTCCTTTTCCCAATCTATTTCTAGAAAGTTCTTCTTCAGGTCATGGTAGTTGCACTTTTTGTAGTTTAGACTCTTTTTGTAACTCTCATTACTTGTAACAATGTCACATGAAATCCCGAAGTTGCAGTTTAATACTGCATGGTCGCTTTTGCCGAATGGAGGGTGATAAATTATATTGTCAGTATCATTTTCTTGCCTAGGAAACATAAGATCTAGTACTGGTGAATCATCAGTTCCTCTTTTTCTGGTGTTTTCCTTTACATGCTGTGTTAGGAAAAACTCCTGCACATGCTCCAGGAGCTTTTGATCCCACAGCTTTCCAGGCTTCTTACATCTTGAGTATTCCAGTTTATATTGGTACTGAAATCTCCAGTTAATATAATTCTTTCAGGTACAAAATTATGGCGCCTGGTGGTTTAGTGGGTAATTACAGCACTCCAATCGGATCCAGCTAGTGAAGGTTTATATCCAAGGGATGGTTGGGGTTATTCCTCACGTAATGCCACTCAGAGATGGCTGAGGCTGGTTACTCATCTTAAATGTCAGGACCAACTTGCGTGGCCCCAGGCTCCTACGCTCCTCATGGGGCAACGTAAGATTGGATGATGGATGGATTGATGGATTCTCTTCCATTCTACGTAGTAATGTTCTTAAACTCTGAATTGTAGTTTATGACAGGTCTTCATATTTGCCTTTTTCCCAGGTGTTTGTATTGGATGGCATGTATAAATTTGTCACAATTAATTTCCCTTCAGATGTGTTAATCTCCAATGTAATCAGTTCTACCTGTGAGGGTATATCTATTTTTACTTCTTTGACTTGTAGATTTTTCTTTAACATTATAATTCCTCCTCCTTTTCTTTAATTTCTGTCTATTCTCCAAATATTGTATTCCTCTAACTTTAGGGTATTGTTTCATATCTTTGGGGTTAATTTTATTTCAGTTAGACAAATAATATATGGTTCGTTTTCTTTGCTATAGTCTTTCATCTCTAATAATTTAGACACCATTCCATCTACATATGAGTACATCAGCTTATCTTGTTTACATACTTGCCATACCTTGAGACTACTACTTTCCCTCTTATTATTCGTTATTGGTTATATACCACTTTCGTACCTGCCATCCAATTACTTTGTAAAAAAAAAAAAAGTTTACTCTTCTCATCCTCTGATCTTTCCTCATTCTTTGTTTTTGCCTCCTTCCTCTTCTTCTTTATTATTCACAATTCCTCTTAAGTTAGGCATCTTTTTATCCATACTTTTTTAGATTCCTCATTTTCCATGAGTTTGCATTTTTTTTTTTTTTTTTTTTTAGTATTTCCTCCACAGTGTTCACACTCTGGAAGGTTATTTTCAGGGGCCTTGACTGATTTCTCTCAAATTTCCCTAGCCTTTTATTTTCCTCTCTGTCTTTATCACAGATTTCCTCTGATACTTCCTTCAGAATGCTCATTACATTTGCCATCTCCTTTTTGACTCTCGAGATTTTTCTTTCTTCATCTATACCAGTGATTACTATAGATTATTTAATATTTGCTGAAAGTTTGACAAATTTTGGGTCGTTTTCATTTCTTTCACTTCCTTTTTAATGCTTTTTCTTCGACCCTTGTTTCTAAGTCTTCCCTTACTTTCACCATTTCAGCATATGTGGTTTCTGTATCATCTTCTTAACTTTGCAACACTTCATTCACCTGGGTTATCTTCTCTTCAGTATTACTGCGTTGGTCCATCAGACTGCTAGCCTGCCTAACTGTCTCTGTATCATTTCTGAATTCCTCCATAATACTCTCACGGTTGACTACTGCACTGGCCGTTTCACTAATCTTTCTTCTAAGTGAACCCACCTCAAATGACAGCTCATCTACTGTTGTGTCTTTTTTGTTTAATTCCTTTAATAATTTTTCATTTTCTTCCTTCTGCATGCGAAGTTGCTTCTTAATTTCATTCATTTCACTCAGAAAAGCCTTCTCCAGTTTATTCACCCTCTCTACTAGTTTGTTATATGTTTCTATTTCAACCAATTCTTTATAGAAATCATCATCCTGTTTTCTGCCTTTATACCTTTTCTTAACTCCTTCCATATTCACTCAACTAAAGATGTGCTCATCTTGTGGTATTACTAAGAAAGATTGTACTTACAAGTATGCATCTCCTTGCAACTCGCCTGGTGATAGACAACACTCAGCTGATGATGTGTCGATCAGTGGATTCCTGCACTAATTGGATGTATTCTGTTATTTGGACAACACTTTTGCTTCTACTTGCTCTACTATATTAGAACACCATTTAGTTTAATCTAGTACAGAACCTGACTCAAATAAAGATACTATTTAGCTGTGGCCAGTTGTGGCCAAGGGTGGCAAACGTGGAGTGAGGAGACATACGTGTTGACTCTGACTTTGCCTGTGTGTGTGTGTGTGTGTGTGTGTAAGTGTGTGTGTGTGTAAGAAAGAAGAAACCAAAAGTCAGGAGTCCGGCAGATTGTTCCCTCCAGGAGAAAACAAAAACAAGAAAAAAAGAGCCAAATTCAAGATCCGCTCACTTAATTTCGAGATGCCAGGAAACACTGCGTTTGAAAGACTGGGATCACAGGTAGTAGGAAATACAGACAGAGGGAGACAGTTTCAGAGTATACCTCTTGCATACATGAAAGACTGGAAGAAACAGTTAACTCTTGCATTACAGAATTCGACAGAAAAGGGATGAGAGTTTGTTGCTACTCGGGTGTTACTCGCCCACCATAGTGATGGAGGGATACAAGCAGACAGTTCAAAGGAGCAATAACCGTTTAAGTAGCGATGGAAAAGAGATAAAGATAAGACAATGTTTCAGAGAGTCAGAGTCTAAAGGGAGTCAGTAACAGTAGGAGAGTTAATAAGATGAATGGCATTTGACTGTATATGTGGAGCCTCCCAACACATTAGACTTTTACTTTACATAGCGGCAAAAAAACCGTGTATAAAGTCAAAACTGTGCTGGAGTAATGAAGACACGGAGTCGTCTTAGCACAAATAATCTCTTGGATGCAGATTTTACGAGAGAGGTTATAAGATCTTTCCAATATAAATCCCGCGAGAATGAAACTCCAAATATGTTTAAACATGATGCAAGATTGAGTTGAATGTTGTAAAAAATTAGAGGATACTCCTGTGGAAGATTTTGTCGGGTTGAAAGAAGTAAAAAAAAAAAAATGTTTTCGAAGCATTAAAAAAAAAAAAAAAGACAAGATTACTTCTACCCCAATCTGAGATATGAGCCAAGTCATATATTAGGTGTGCCCTAGTTTGCTGAAGTACTGCACCTCCTGAGATGGTCACTGAGGGACGCAAAGGGAAAGATGGAGGATGGGGTCATCAGTATATGAGTGGACAGGGTTAGATGAACAGCTTAGGAGGTCATTGGTAAATAAAAGGACAGTGATGGAGATAGGACAGAGCCCTGAGGAACGCCACTATTGAGAGTTCTGGGAGAAGAACTGTGGCCGTCTACAACAGCTGCTATAGAACGACCAGAATGGAAGCTAGAGATGAAGGCACAGATAGCAGGCCAGAAACCGAAAGAGGGTAGTTTGGAAAATAAATATTGATGCCAGACTCGATCAAAAGTCTTCGAGATGTCAAGTGCAATGGCAAAGCTTTCGCCAAAGTCCCAAAAGGAGAATGACCAGGAGTCTGAAAGGTAGGTGAGAAGATCGCCAGTGGAGCGTCCCTGGCGGAACCCATGTTGGCTGTTTGATCTATATATCTGTCTATATACCTAGGCTGCATCCCCCAAGGAAAGGGAGTTAGCCGAGACAGGACAACACACTCCCAATTTACTCATGCACTCAAACACATTCATTCGCATTTTAGCCCCAAAGGGGAGAAGGGACAGATCCTCACCGCGCCACACCGCACGAGGGTCAACTGCGCAGCGCAGTCAGTGACATCTGCAGCAGGGCCCGACAGCAAAGCTGGTTTACCCCTGCCGCATCATAATGAACCCTTCCCCTTACCCGCACCTGACCTGATCAGCTGATCAGACAAAATGCGGGAGAATATCCCCTCAGGGCTGCGTCATCATTTATTCATTCACAATTTCTCTCAATTCATTTCTATCATGCAGAACCACTCTTCCTTGCTCAACAGACATCCCTCTCGCATCCAACGCTCTCTTCACACTATCCATCCATCCTATTCGTGGTCTTCCTCAAAGCCTTACATCTCTCACATCAGATAGAAGGTTGTATAGAAGGTTTGATAGAAGGTTGTAATATGAAAGGCACTTTATTTATTTATTTATTTATTTATTATTTATTTTTTTTGAAATGCAGGAAGTTAAAGCAGTTTGGCGATAGTTAGAAGGCTGGGAATGGTCACTCTTCTTTGGGACAGGGTGATTTTATTTATTTGTATGTATTTGTATTTATTTGTATTTATTTCTAGGAGGCGATGGTAGAATCTGTAGAGAGGCGGCCTGCAGTCCTAATGGACACAGGTTCGAATCCCGGCTGGGGAAGGGAACAGTTTAAGGATTTGAATTTCATAGAATGCAGAATTTTCTGATCTACCAGGTGACCCGACGACGTCATAAAAATACTCCCCGCTAATACCAGTACACCAGTCCTGTATGAGACAGCCCTAGCATGTAGCGCCGAAGTGGTGACATGTGAAGATGTAGGAGGACTACTGGGCCCCAAGGTGAACTACTGGGACTTGGGAATAGGCTCTGAAGCCTTTGCCCAGAGTCGAATACGTAAAAAAAAAAAAAAAATGTGTGTGTGTGTGTATGTATTAAAAACCACATCAACAAGGGATCCATGGCACCGTAATTACCATATACTAGCAAATAAGGATGGAGATAACACCCACCAACATTTGCCATTAATATATTTCAGCAAATTTTAAAATACCTCATGTGGCCATCATCAGGGTACAGACGGAAGATACTGCCAGGGAGCATACACCTGTTATATTACTTAAGTTATGGATTAAAGTTTACAATGGTCTGTTTTTTTTTATTTGCCCGAAACAGCATTAAATGTAAGATCGTAAAAAAAAAAAAAAACGCTATTGCAACGTTTCATGGTAATTTCTAGTTCTGTGTGCTTGTTTTGGTACTCTTTGTTTGTCAGTGTTTTTTTTTTTTAATCTTTCACTTAATGTTATTTAAGAAAAAAAAAACAATATTTAGATCCATAACGTAAGTAATAAAATGGGCGTATGCACCTTCATAGGATCCTCCGTCTGTACCCTGATGATGGCCACGAGAAGTGTCGAAGAATTTGGTGAAACATATTAAATTAAAGGAAAATGCTGGCCGATGTCATCTCCATCTTTATATATATATATATATATATATACACGCAATTGGAATATTTCTGACTTGACATGCATAATTGTTTCACTGAGCATATTATGTGGTTGAACGTCCACACACAAAACTGAATTGTGCTGAACACTGACGGTCATTAATGTCGCTTGTCTTTTCAGCTGTGACTTCAGCAGTCAGACAGTCTTGCCCTTCGAGGTTGTTGGGCTGTGAGGCTCCCCAAGGAAACCGACTATCTATGATTGTACCATCAATCATCTTCCACTGACTCTCCTGCTCACGGTCACTGCCCCCCAGCCACAGCGATCTTAACTCTCCTTTTGGTGGTTCTGTATAAAAGAAATCAAAGACATGACATCATCATCGTCATCTCCGTATTTCCCTTTTATACCCTATCATAGAACACTTTTATTTATTCATCTTTTTATTCATATATTTTTTAGTTGGTTCTGCATGTATAAAACCACCACCACCACCACTATCTCCATATTTCCCACTAACACCCAGTTACAGGACGGTTTTTGTGTATTGGATGTAGGAAATCTTCATCTTCATAATCAGTATTAACATAAAGATATTATCCTAATCATCCTAATCATCATCTGCATTATAGCACATCACTATAACCAATCACACCCAATGACTGGTTAGGTGAAGTTGGGTCAGATACACTGCAACATGCTTACTTTTGACTCGGGCAGCGATTTCCTTCAGGAAGTGGTTCAGGTCATGTGTGGGTTGTGCTAGGTCGCCACTCCAGTTAGTTTGGCACCACAAACGGGCAGCGTCCCACCCCAGCTGACTCGCAATGTGCACATAAAACATTTGTTCGTCAACCACAAATACCATGCCTGTAATGTGAGTACAGTATTGTAAAGAGTTAAGTTCCGTTTCAGTGACATCTATTAACAAGTTCAGTATATTAGACTGGTGTGTAACTGTTTTCTAAGTCTATTCCAAAAAGTGTATTTCTTCAGCCAAATAAGGTGTTCTATCCCCTTCAATCCCTATCTTAAAAGGTGGATTTTCACCGTCCTACAAAGATGTTTATTATTGTCCTGGATAGGTGCACTATCCTTGCCCTGAAATGGTGGATAGGTAGGTAAGCATGTGGGTAAGTAAGTAAGCAGCTATGTAAGTAGGTAGGTGGGTAAGTTGCTTATTCTTACATTCGTATTACACTCCTCCCCACAAAGATGTATACGTTTGTCCCAACAAGAATTATATTTAGTCCCACATAGGTGTATCGTCTCTTTCTCGCAAAGGTGTATATCCCTGCCACACAAATGTGTACCGCCCCTGTCCCTTATGGGTGAACTTCTACAGCTCAGCTGCCCAACAAAAGTGGCAAAGCAAGGTGTACTCCCAGGATCTGTTTCACCACCCTCCACAATCCCAGTTCATCGCATCCATTCCTTTCCATCCACCCCACCCATTTTTACTTCACCATGTTTGTCTTTAGGTATTGGCAAAAAAATTTTGTTACTTTATTATTAATGCTGTGAAGCAACATTTACAAACAAAAATTATAGTGATAGTATTCAGTAAAAAAAAAATAATACTAACCTTGACCTCTTTGGAATTGAGTCATGTTCTCCTCGAGCCGTACAAGAGTGTCTTGAAAGGAAGCCAGGTCGGTTTTCATGGTCCCCTGTGTCTGGCAATGGACATCAATCTCTTGCTGAAGGTATTGTTGATTCTCAAGGTAGGTGGTTTGGTTATATTGTACACTTGCTAAACTCTCCCTCATGAAGGCCTGTGTTTGCCTGATTGTCTCTTGCTCTTCCCAGAAGAGCGTGTGATTCTGTTCGAGAGACAATGCTTTGTCGTGCAAAACAGTCACATTTTTCTTTAAGGTCTCTTCACTAGAGATCTGTGACTGTTGAATCTTGTTTAATTCCTCCTGCAAAGAGAACTGGTTCTTTTGCAATGTAGCCAGATTTTGTACAAAAGTAGCCAGTGAATGTTGTATCACAGCGAGGCTTTCTTGCAAACTGGCCTGGTTCTCCTGCAAAGTGGTGTGGCTTTCTTTCACAAGTACCAGTTCTTCATTGACCTGCCGCAGCACCTGCAGCAACTTTCCCACGCTGACCACCTCATGCACGTCCTCTCTCCCATGCGCTGAAATAATAAGTTTTTATATAATTGCTTGACGATGACACAAAATCAGGTTTCACAAACACTCCATACACCCGTGAGCCACAGTTTCTGCCCCACAGTCAACCCTCAAGGAAAGTTTAAAGAAAATCGTAGTTAGTGTTTCACACTGACAGAAACTTGTTAGTAGTTTGAAACTTTTCTAGACTGCAAGAATGACATTCACCATAAACTTTTTCCTAATGCATTCCAGCAAAACTTTTGAGCTGCTGCCTTAACACTGAACAGGAGGTCTTAGTTCAGTATGAAACCCTGACCTCGACTTTCTTCCTGCCACGGGTACAGGTGGTGGGTGAGCGTAAGCAATGGTTCACGAGTGTACAGTACCTGCCTAAACCACATAAATTTACATGATTAACAATGACGAACACCAAGCAACAGATTTCATTGTCATTATTTTTTGGTTTGGAAGCTGTTCAACCTAGATTTAGTAATGTGGCGATGGTGCATATCAAAAGCGCTGGAGAATATAACTGTGTAACCCAAACGTAAGAGAATTGTATGAATTGGACTCCATGTCACCAAATTTGTTCGTACACCTTCCTCCTCCCAGCCACCATCCGGGACTCATGGAAGCCG
>JAGKTI010035710.1:0-11205 GCA_018397915.1 Birgus latro | reverse complement strand
AATTATCACTTGGCAACATCCAACCTGCACTCGTTCGCTAATTTCCCTTGCTTCTTTTTCCCGTGAAATATGCCGTATGAGCTATTCTCGTAATATAAATGTATATAAGAAAGGAGGGGAGGCGCCTGAGTGATATTTATATTCACCTGGAAGTACCTAATTTATTATGTATTGTCCTGATTTCCTATGACTTATTTCTTAGCATATACATTAACAGCTGACATTTTCAACTCTTTGCTACCGAGATACAGTCAGTTTGCTCTCGTCCTTCACGGTGAAATGACGCCCCTCCATTTCTGCCGCTTTTGCGCCTATTATAAAAGGCCCTGTGACCTCTACCCCTACTAAACATCGTGTAGGAAGTGGTAAAGGACTGTAAATATGTATAAGTGTAATAAAGTACTAGAAATAATAAAGTGTGAGTGTGTATATGAGTAAGAAATGACAGAATACCTGCGGCGAATTAGCGCGAGTGAGAGGCTCGTATGCGCTCGTATTTTATATTGCTTTCACAGTTTTTTTTTTTTTTAGTATGGATTCCAAACTACTTGGAAATCATTGAATAGTGTTTCTAGTGATAATATCTGGCAGTGGTATTCAGATTAGGGGATGTCGGGAAGTTTAAAGTGGAGACTTAGTTACCCAACTTCAGAAGTCTCCACAAGTCCTACGGTAGTTGACGAATGCTATAAAACATCCCAGGAGAAAGCTGAAGGTATGTGCCATAAGCATATTTAATTATAATATTCTAGCACTAATAACTGATTTTTGGCAAATATTTTTTAAAAGTCAGTCGGAGCGTGAATATCCCCGTGGGAATGGCACGGCGAACCTCTGACAACCCCGCAGTGTAGGGGTTAAACAAACTGAAATCCATGAAGATCTTTACTTACAATGTAAGAAGCCTCGCAGAAGATTACAAACTTGATAACTTAATGACTGAATTGGGGAACATTAGTTGGGATATTGTAGGTTCGAGTGAGATACACAGAAAAGAAGAAAAGTAATTCAGCTCGAAGGCAACAACCACCCATTTTACTGTAGAGGAAGGCAAAATGTAAGATTAGTGGTGTAGGATTTCTAATTAACAGAAACCTTGCAGACAACGTTGTCAACCCATCCTGTCCCGACCGATTTTTTACACAACACACTCTCGGAAACCAACCGATTTTCATGTTTTTTTTTTTTTTGCTCAAACCTCCGCTTTTGGTTAGAAACATCGAAAATTCATGGAGAAACCGCCCTCCTGAGCTTATAAATGTTGATACAGGTGTCAGTCAGCCTTACGTTTTGCTTCTTTCTCAGGGTACCTGGCTAAAGAAAATGAACTATGGAAGGGTTAACTAATTCAAGCCACTTTAAATTTATTTGGTCGTATTTATTTATTTATTTGGTCCAAATGTATGTGTAGTACAAGTCTATATTGATTTTCACACAATAATATAGGCGATAAAAGCATTGGTCACTCACCCAAAACCCAAGCATATGGCACCTTCCTTTACGACATTACCACCTCATCACTTTTGTTTGTTTCTCCCTCTAGCTTCTTTGTTTCTTTGTCCTCCACCTCAGGAATCACTTTCACCATGAATTTCGTCATTGGAGAGACCGTGGGATAACATATCTTTACTGTCCAGGTTACTGCTAACAGGTGAATTGCTGAGTGTGGGGGGAGGGGGGAAGAGGGGGTCAGGTGGGGCCAGGCAGTATCCCCGCTTGACAACAGGTAGAGGAAGGTCTCCCACATATGCCTACCAAAAATCACCCGTGAATCTTGAAAAATGTGCAAACGACGGGCCTTGCAACTGACTGATGTATGATGCTCGTCAGTGGGTCTGTCCGCGGAAAAAAGTAGTGACGTGCATCATACGTCGGTGGGACTCGGCGGGTTAAATTCAGCAGTGTATCTGACAGAACAGCATGGACTGTCGTAAGACTGCAAAAAATACAATACACCCTGAAAGTAATACAAGTATATGCACCGAGTTTTCAAAGCTCAGGAGAAGAAACAAAAACATTCTATGATGACATCAGCCACATTATGGAAGAAGAAAAGACCACATGCCATACTCATGGGAGACCAGTGCAAAAGCTGGCAAACCAAAAAATGGGGGTAGGGTTTTTTTCAAGAATTCTTCCCCAGTATCCCTGCTTGTTGTAAGAGGCGACTAAAAGGGTTGGTGGTGGGTTAGTGCCCCACCCCGTAAAAACAACTAACTAAAAATACGAAGAGGAAGCCTCGGACCAGGACTGACCAAAAGTTGACGATAAAGGAACGGACAAAGGACGAGGTAAAGACTGCGACCTGGAATGTAAGGGGTATGAATGATGAAGTGAAAGAGAGAGAGATTGTACAGGTGCTTGAGAGTGCGAAAGTGGATATACAGTATGTGGAATAGCTGAAACTAAATGGCTAGGTGAGAGTGTGAGAGAATGAGAATATGGATGGGGTATATGCGCGGGAGTGGGTGAGAATGAGAGGGCGAAAGAGGGAGTGTGTATTGTTGTGAGCAACAGGTGGAAGAGAATGTAAGAGAGTATGGATCAGTTGGGTCAAGGATTGTGTGGGTAAGAGTGAAAGTTGGACTACAAATGTGGGCAATTGTGTGCGTGTATGCGCCAACGCAAGATCGTGTAAGTAGAGTGAGAGAAGAGTTTTGGACAAATGTGGAAGCCTGCTTGGAAAAGTTTGAAAGGAATGAGAGAGTGTTTCTGATTGGAGATATGAATGGAAAAGCGGAGAATGAGGTGGATGGAGTGGTTGGTGAGTGGGGTGTGCCTGCAGAGATGGATGAGAATGGCAGTGCTTTAGTGGACATTTGTGCTGGGAGGGGGTTGGTGGTAGTTAATACCCTCTTCAGGCACAAAATGATCCATAGGTATACATGGCGAGTGGTGAGAAGAGAAGACGGGGGAATGAATGAACGGAAGGCAATGATTGACTATGTGTGTGTGGATGAAAGGATGAGATGTATAATGGATGCAAGAGTATATAGAGGTTGGGGGAGTGGACTTTCTGACCACCACTTGGTGGTGGCCAGAATCAGAATCCAAACAAGATGGAGGAAGAGAAGAAGGGAAGGACAGGAGGAGGTATTTGTTACAAGGAGGGTAGAAAAGTTACAAGAGGATGGAATAAAGGCTGAATATAAAAGGGAACTGGAGGAGCGATTTAGTAAATATAGGTTGGAGCAGATGGGGGACGTGGAGTGTGTGTGCATGGTATTCACAGAAGAAATCTGTGCAGCATGTGAGGTGGTGTGTGGGGTGAAGAGACGACGAAAGGGGGTTCAGGGAACAGCATGGTGGACTGAAGAGGTGAGAGAGGCTGTGGCACAAAAGAAGAAAGCATATAATGAATGGATGAGGAACAGGGGCGACGAAGAAGCTGAGAGACGGACGAGAGAGTTATATGTAGTGAGGAGGAGAGAGGTGAAAAGATTAGTAAGAGAGAGTAAGAAGAGAGTGGATGAGGAATTTGGAAGGAATTTGAGTGCGAAGTGGAGGGAATGTAAGAAAATGTTCTGGAAGGAGGTAAAGAGAGCTAGACAGGGTGCCAACGAAGGCAGTGGGGGTGTGAAAGATGAAAATGGTAGATTACTAGTGGAGAAGGGAGAAAAAGTAAACAGATGGAGAGAACACTTTAATGAACTGTTGAACATAGAGAATGAAAGTAATGCAAGTATAAGTGGCTGGGGAATGGCAGAGAGAAGGAGGGTTGTGAGAAGAGAGGAAGAAATCAGTAGGATGGAAGTGGTGGAAGCAATGAAGAAAGTTAAAATGGGGAAAGCCTCAGGAATTGATGGAGTGTGTGGTGAAATGCTGAAGCATGAGGGAAAGATAGTAATAGAATGGATGTGGAAGGTGTGCAGATTGGCTTGGGAATAGGGTAGAGTCCCGGAGGATTGGAAGTCAGGTATAATTATTCCTCTGTACAAAGGAAAAGGGGAAAAAGCAGTGTGTGGTAATCATAGGGGCAATTGCCTTCTCAGTGTAATAGGAAAAGTATATGGTAGGATACTTATTGACAGAGTTAGGGAAATTACTGAGGAATTAGTTGGAGAAGAACAAGGAGGTTTTAGGAAGGGAAGAGGTTGTGTAGACCAGATATTCTTTCTTAGATCCTTAATGGAAAAGTTTCTAGAGAAGGGCAAGAAGTTGTATGCAGCCTTCATGGATCTGGGAAAGCATATGACAGGGTGGATAGACAAGGTTTGTGGAAGGTATTAAGAATATGTGGAGTGGATGGGAAGTTGTTGAAGGCAGTGAAGAGTATATATGAGGGTGCTAAGGCTGCAGTGCATGTGGATGGCAAACTGAGTGAATCTTTCCATTTGAAGGTTGGATTGAAACAAGGATGTGTCATGTCTCCATGGTTGTTCAATCTGTATATGGATGGGGTTATAAAAGAGATACAAGGTCGGGCAGTGGATGTTCGAGCGGCCCTAGTGAGAGAGGGCAGTGTTTGGAAACTCCCTGTACTGTTGTTTGCAGATGATACTGTGTTGCTGAGTGAAGACGAATGGGAGCTGCAAGGCTTGGTAGATGAGTTTTGGGGAGTGTGTAAGAAACGGAATCTAAAGGTGAATGTGGGGAAGAGTGAATTGATGATCTTCGAGAGAAGTGAAGCCAGTGAATGTACAGTGAGATTGGATGGGAAGGATATGGAGAATGTGAGTGAATTTAAGTACCTGGGCAGTGTGGGTAAGGATGGAAGTCTGGAGGGTGAAGTGCTCGAAAGGGTGCGGCAGGGAAGGAAGGTTGCTGGTTCGTTGAAAGCAGTGATAAGAAACAGGGAGGTGAGCATGGAAGTGAAAAAGTTGTTACATGACAGTATTGTGATACCAACTCTGACATATGGAAGTGAAGCATGGACCCTGTTGGAAGGACAGAAGTCAAGAGTGAGAGCAGTGGAAATGAGTGAGAGGAGCATGTGGAGTCACATGGAGAGACAGACTAACAAATGAGGAAGTGAAGGAGCGTTGAGGACGTGATGGGAAGCGTTAGGAGAAACACGTTAAGGTGGTTTGGGCATGTGGAGAGGATGGAGTGAAAGACTGACGAGGAGAGTGTATGTGAGTGAGGTGGAGGGGGCGAGAGGGAGGGGGAGGCCGAGGATGAGATGAAGGGATGGAGTGGAGAGGTATATGAGAGAGGGGGGTGTGAGTTGGGAGCGTGGTAGTGAAATGGCAGGGGACAGAGTGACATGGAGGCGATCTGTTTGTGGCCACCCCGTTCGGGATCAAGGCGTCTGGCAATAGATAGATAGATAGATGTATGGAAAAATTTGGAAATGGACAAAGGAATGAAAGAGGAAAAATGGTGGTAAATTTTGCTGAAATGTATAACATGAGAATAATGAACACATTCTTTCACAAAAGAACAGGGGGAAAATGGACCTGGAAAAGATCAAATGGAGAAACAAAGAATGAAATCGATTTTGTTATAGCAGATAAGAATAACGCGATCACATGGAAAAGATCAAATGGAGAAACAAAGAATGAAATCGATTTTGTTATAGCAGATAAGAATAACGCGATCACAAATGTCACAGTTATCAACAAAGTAAGTATAGGAAGTGACCACAGAATGGTGGGTCGGATTCAATTTCAGAACAGAAGAAAGATGATTAAAAATCAAAAGATATCCCCAATGAAAGTAAAGGAAAACAAAGCAGCCTTTCAGCTGAAAATAACAAACAGATTTCAGGCTCTAAGTAGTGCTGTGACATTGATGAGTTGAATGACAGACTAACAAAAGTGCTAAGAGAATCAGCGGATTTAACAGGGAAACCTGATACAATCAAAGCCTAAAAGTATTCGGAAAAGACACTCATGCTCATAACAAAAAAGAAAGGAAATGAAATTAAAAACAAAGAAAGCAAGCGGAATTAAATAAGCTCATCAACAAGAGACAAAGAGAAGAAAAAAGAAAGAGAAACATGGATCAGATCGAAAAAAGAAAGAGTCTGAAAAGGCCCGAAGTAAAATGACACTAGAAAGACAACAAATTGTATCACTGAAAAAAAAAAAAAAAAACGGTGAAGTCATTAAATGCAGAGATAAGATGGTGAGCCTATGTTAATTTTTCAACTGGTGAGAAAATATTCTGTTATCACAGAAGGAAACTTTAACTAAAATTGTTAAGTAAACACAATTTATTTCTTGTGGTTTTTATTCATTTCCATTCTTTTCTTGTGACATGAAATCAATATTTGGACTCTCGTAACCAGCCGCTGAGGCTGTCTGTTGTGTTTCCAAACAACACGTGGAAAGCTGATTGTGACCAGTATTTGATATGAATCCTGTGGCATGGGAAGCTCTAGTAGACTGCCTTGTAGCTGATCTGGAGTTGCTGAAGTTTGTGAGGCAGTTGCAGAAACTGAGGAAAAGAGAGTGGGTACTCTATGTTTACAGATGACCACTAGGCGCCAAGACAGATGACACTGCTAGCTGTTTTCGGCCCGCAAAAACACACGCGTGTGACAGCAACTCGACTTTGCTAACCGTTTCGCCTCACAAAAGCTGCTCGCTTGTTAAGCTGCCGTCACACTAGGACAAAACTAGCTAACATGTGAGCCAGTTTTGCGAGCCGCTAGCCAAACTGACTCACGGTGAGCGACATTTTGCTTGCGAGGCGAAATGGCTAACAATTTTCGGCTTGTTGGTGGGATTGGAATTCAAATGAGCCAATGTTTATTTTGTAATTGGTGAGAAAATATTGTTATTCATAGAAGGAAACTTAAACTAAATTTGTTAAGTAAATACAATTTAAATCTTGTGGTTTTTATTCATTTTTATTTTTTTTCCTGTAACCTGAAATAAATATTCGGACACTCGGGTGACCAGCCGCGGACTGCAGAGGCCGTCTGCTTTGTCTCCAAACAACAAGTAGAAATCAGATTTCGATATGGATCCTGCAGCAAGGAAAACTCTAGTAGACTGCTTTGTGGCTCTGGAGTTGCTAAGTACGTGAAGCGGTTACAGAAACTGAGGAAAAGGGAGTGGATACTCCGTGGTGGTTTGTTTACAAATGTCCACGGGGTGCCAAGGCAGATGACACTGTTAGCCGTTTCGGCTCGCAAGAACATACAAGTGTGACGGACACTCGACTCTGCTAGCCATTTTGCCTCGCAAAAGCTCCTCGCATGTTAGCCACTTTTGGTCCAGTGTGACGGCAGCTTTAGACACTTTTTGGCCCAGTGTGACGCAGCCTTTGGTTTCGTCTTTCCATGTTTTCGGTTCTGAAAATTATACTCTTTCATAAGTAACACTCAGTACATTCACTTCAGCATTTGCCAGATGCAACATCAGTCTCTCTGAAAACTACGTGATAGGCGTTTCAAAATAAACGTGCAGGGAGACTTGTATTTATTTATTTATTTATTTTTTTACATGTCCGACTCTGGGCAAAAGCTTCAGGGCCTATTCCCAAGGCCCAGTAGTTCTCCTTGGGGCCCAGTAGTCCTGCATCTCTACATGTCACCACTACGGTACTAACACACACCATCCATATTGAATACATACTAGGGATGTCTCATACAGGACTAGTGTACTGGTATTAGGGGGGGTACTTTTATGACATGTCGGCGGGTCATCTGGTAGCTCAGAAAAGTCTTCTTTTTAAGAAATTCAAATCCTTAAACTGTTCCCTGCCCCAGCTGGGAATTGAATCTGGGTTAATTAGAACTGCACGTCGTCTCTCAACCGTTTCTGCCACCGCCACTTACCGTTTCTTGTATTAGTAACTTCTGCAATATTTTTCTCCGTAATTCATGTCTAGACAACTGGAATAATAACTAATGATTACATTATTGCAGAATTAATGTACTCTTCATTAATAATGATCATGAATGGGATTTTAGAAAGTATGCGACTGGTGAACCAGGAAGAGGTGACCAACAGTGTTACCATATCTAGCATAATTGAAATACAGGAGTTAGGGGTTGGAGCCACAGACAACATGACGGCCGGAACAGACGACGCCAGTACCCCCAACCCCCCCAGTACCACCGGGGGACCGCCGCTGACACAGAGCGGCTGGGAACAGGAACGGCGTACCTGTATCACTTCCTGGCGCCCCTCTTGCACCCAGGTGGTGACCTGGAAAGGTAGCAGTCGCCGGCACCTAGTGTCCGGCCGGAGCTCCACTCAACAGGTAAGGGGTGGAGTTTACAACTCCACGCAATGCCGCGGTATCGGCCATAGTCGTACCGGGTACGGGGCAGAACCGGCCACAGTCCGTTCCCCGGTTGCTTCCCCGCCATAGGGCTGCGACACGGACGCGTGTCGGCCGGGCAGGACTGGCCATAAGTCGTCCGTCTCCTGTAGGCGTTCCCCCCAGAGTGGCGCTGCAGTACCGGCCATAAGCCGTACTGGGCACGAGGCAGGATCGGCCACAATCCGTCCCTCTGCTGCTAGTGTTCCCAGCTCACCGGTACGGGCCATTAGCCGCACCAGAGTTCTCACCTCCTGTGCCCTTCCGACATTGGCCATAAGCCACGTCGGGCCAGAGGTAAGGCAGGCCATTAGCTGCACAGAAGCTGTTGTCCCCTGTGCAACCCAGGCGTCGGCCATAAGTCACGCCAGGCCAGAGGTAGAGCAGGCCATTAGCCACACTGAAGCTGTAGTCCCCTGTGCAACCCAGACATCGGCCATAAGTCACGCCAGGCTAGAGGCAGAGCAGGCCACTAGCCGCCCTGAAGCTGATGCCCCCTGTGCTACCACGACGTTGGCCTTAAGTCACGTCAGGCCAGGTGTAAAGCAGGCCACCGTCCGCTTCCCTCCTACAGGAGGACCTGCAGCCGGAGAGGACCCTTCACCCGAGACGTGGCAGGGCCTCGCACAAGGTCTTGGTTCACTACAACTCCACCAGGGTGAACAGTGGCCGAAGCAGAGTCCCCACAGACCCCGCAGCCAATGACGGGCCCTGTCCACTACTCCCCTGGCCCGAGGTTCCCGTGAGGCGACCCTGTCGGCGACACCGCCCTCTAGCAGTTGCCGCAGTCCAGCTGCCCTGGGTTCCAGTGTCCTTGGTCCCCAGTTGCCCCAGGAGTGGCCCCGAACACCAGGGTGCGGCTTACCTGTGGGCGAGGCCTCCCTGAGTCTCTCCCAGACCCGACGACAGGCCCGTCTTCTGGCTCTCTTCGGGCCAAGCCCCTAGTCCCACGACTACATGTGGGGCCCTGTCCAGGGGCGCGCCACTCTGCCCTTCCTCCGGACGGAGGAATCAACCTAGGGCCCACCAGTGGTAACAAAGTGAGTGGACTTTACATATGTGTGTGCTCTTTCGACCCAGATATTTGTGTGCATCAACGAATACATCATGAGTGATCTCCTATAGTGTATTCTCGAGTTTAAGTGACCAGGAACCCAGAATATAAGATTGGACGAGCCTAATAGCTAGAACGTGGCCTGAGACAGACTTCCGGCCACCAGGTACCTGTGACACAGGTGTTAACGTAACTCATATACAGTGCCGTCCAGTGCTATATGGGTTTAGGAAATTATAGTAAATTCATCCCTGTGTCCTAAATTATAATTATATTGTATGTGCCATAAGTGTTGGGTAAATAGTACCATACTTCTACCAGTCGGTATAGTGACAGATTCCATTTGTGTACAGAGTTAACCTACCCTCGACCAACCCAGGTAATATATTTGTGATGTACTACTGTTCTTTGGAAAATATCTGGAATACATGTGGTAATACTTACTGCCTTGTTTTTGTGTCCAATCCTACTCTTTGGAGTTACCTCCCGGTCTAGAATAGGGACCCACTGTAGCCTGCGTATTTGAGGGCGAGAAACCGACCCACAAATACGTAGCATAACACTGGTGGCTAGCGGTGGTTCTTGACCCGGACGGTAAAAAAGGACTGGAAAACTTTTTTTTTGTGAAAATGGCAGCTAAAACACATGTACCCCTACCAAAATTTGACCCGGAACAATGTGACATCACTACTTACTTGCAAATGGTCAAGCCATTACTTGATATTGGATTTGAAGAAGATAATCAGAATAGCTGTCACTCTACCTTACCTGGGAAAGGCGGTATCTAGTGTAGCACCAAAAATAGTCCCAGATCTCACATGGGCCAGGTTTGCAAAAATAGTTACAGATGCTATCACCCCGTCATTAGGGAAAGTTGTCGCAGTTTCACAACTAGATGCCCTATAATATGACGGTGATTTGGACAACACGTTGGTCCAAGCTAGGCGACTCGTCACCGCCGCATACCCGGATGCCGAAATAGGTACCCAGGATGAACTTGTACTCCACACTCTCCTGAGAATCCTTCCGGGCACGGTGATAGAGCATTTCATTGCCCATGACCCATCAGGAGACTTGGACCGTGACCTTCGGCTCATCAGACGCCTCCTAGCAGCCCGCTCCACCCCCCAGCATATCGGCGCAGTCATAAACTGCCCTACACAGGCAACGGTGCCCACCATTCCCACGGCTCACCCTTCAAATATTATCACCATCGACCCATGGGAATTTCCTGCCTGCAGCCACAGATGCCCTATATATGACATCCGTAAGCAGCTACAAGTTGCCCAGGGCAGGACCACCACAAACGAGCGCCAACCCCTTGCCTCATTACATGACAAAGGGGCACAAGCAGATTGCTCAGTCTGGGGGAAACAGAGCCGAACACAGAAGGCGCTCAGGAGGCAGAGCCTGGCGGAGGAGACGCCCTAAACCTCCCCCGCACCTCTCCACATCAGAAACCTTAGCCTTTCCCCTACACCAATCCAGGGGGAAAATTCCACCCCGCTGCCATTCCAGGGGAACATCCGATCCACTACCACCCGGACATCCTTGCCTGCCACTAGCCAGCATTCGCCTCCAAGACACCACCACCACCGCCACCATGCGTGTCACGAGAATCACTTGGATCCCCACCTTCGGGCGACATCAACGTGTAAGAAGCACACAACACCTGCTGCGACTTCTCCAGCAGGCAAACCACCCTTCCACTCTGCGTGTCGGCTACGCCCACCACCTCACCGGGTCGGTCAGGATCACTTGATGGTCGTGATCGTCAGCTTTTACCCTCCCAGAAGGGAGCTGAGAGCTCATATAGTCCGATCTATGGGCAAGGCTGTGACCTTCACACACGCACACACCCATCCCCTTGCTCAAGGGGGACAGTAACCACCCACTTCGTCAGTGAAACTTTTCGCAACCTGAGCAAGGCGCGA